>VXCM01004382.1:44701-63993 GCA_014773175.1 Lucifuga dentata
GTGACTTCATAAGGCTGTGTAACTATTAGCAGGAGAAACATGGAGTTTTAAGGTGGGTGTATCACTTGAATATTTGATTTTGAAAGATTAAGAGATTGTACAAAATATCAAATAAACTGAAATATGGTTTTACCTTTGGGAAATGATTGACAGTAACGTTATGTGTATGAAAATTGAATATAGTAGGCTCAAACATGCAAAATGGGTGGTATGGTCCTTTAATGCCAAAAGATGAAAATGTATGAGGTGTGAAAGTAATATAAAATCAGTAATATCAGTAATGTGCGTGCATGAATGAATGAATGATCAGTGTGAGGTGTTGTTAAGGTGCAAAAAAAAGTAAACTAAACTCCAAACAAAAGGCAAAAAGGGGTCCAGCAGAGAGAACCCTGCAGTGAAGGACTGCAGGGTCTTTTATGAGCCAGGAAGCACTGGGCCCAGGTGCTGGGTCCACTGGGCCACATCAGCCTTTCAATCAGAGCAGAGCAGAGCATTAGCATACGCTCATCCACTCTCAAGACAGAGCAGGGGCCGCCACAACGCACTAAAAGGCATTACGCTAGCCGTAAAGATCGCATTTACGCTCAGCTAGTTACAACTGACATCCAATCACGATGCGAGCCAGATTACATTTACATTTACATTAATATATGGAGTTTTCCTTTATATGGATAATGTATCTGGATGGCATTTTATTGCCAGGTGTAAATGGATCTTTTGCGAGCATGGAGTCTATATAACACTCTGTAGTACTTTAATTCTATCACCAAACCCTTGAGAAGTTTAGAAACTTTCTGAGTGTCTGATGTGGGGATACCTGCACATCAATAAGTAATCTTCCTCTTGCAGTGAGGTTTATGAATAATGCAGCTGACTCTATAGCAGCACCTTTCCAGAAATGTATTACCAGAAAGCTGCAGAAGTACCACACAGAGACACACACAGGCTGTATCTCACTAAATTAACACTGGCAGGGCATTTTTTACGTCAAAGACACCCAGGATATTTAATTTCAGTTTCTTTTAGAACACTTATTCAGCCCAAGAAACAATTGAATTGAAACTTTTTCGAATAAATTGATTTTAATCCAGTAAGGGGAACCACTTGCTAAAGTGACATACCTCCTCTCTCTCTCTCTCTCTCTCTCTCTCTCTCTCTCTCTCTCTCAGACTCAGCAGCGGATGCAAATATTAATAAACCCGAAACCTAGTTTTCAGTTTTTGAATGGAAATAGGGCACATCAGCCTCTGCGCAGACACACACACACGCATGTACAGACGCACACACAGGAGACAGGCTCCACTACAGCTCTGAAAATAGCTGGGTGAAATTTAAGAGGAGGCGTTCAGCTGCTTGATTTGTCAGTATGATGCTAACACAGGAAGGCAGGCTGGTTGGCAAACAGATTCAGAGCACGTCACACATCTGCCAGGTAACTTTTTTAGCGAGTCCCTCTCTGCAAAACATGTTCAGAAAGCTTCACTTAAAGTAAAATCGAAATGAGCAAGATGCTATTGAGTCAACAGAACATTAAAGGATCATACCGACGTTTGTGCATGTTCGAGCCCAATATATACAACCCGCGTATATGGTTCATTGCTGACAACCAATTTCCAAACCTAAAACCATATATATTAGTTTTCCTGTTATTTTTTCAAATCCACTAATCTTGCAAAATCAAACATTCAGGTAATGCACCCGCCTTAAAATTCATTATTTCTCTAATACTAATGCATGATTGTAGAAGGGACACTAATTTTAATTTATTGGTAAAAGTCATCTTCTCCTAGGACTATATTCCCTGGTGGAGACATACATTGTCCTCTGTACAGCTCCATGCTGAATTGGTTAAATAAAGTTACTTCAACCAAAAAAAAAAAAAAANAAAAAAAAAAAAAAAACAATACACATGTTCTTTATGGTGGATTATATATCTCAAGGGTGTTTCAAGTCTCTACAAGTTGATTTTAATTGCATACTGGAATGAACTGAAACCAATGGCGGTCTGGAAGGTAGGGAAAAAAAGCTTAACTTTACTTTAACTTTAAGCAGTATATTTTAGCAAACTGTTGCCAGAAACGCAATGTGAATGTGGACTGTATATATTTGGCTCAAACATGCACAATCGCTGATATGGTCCTTTAAAGGCCCATGGAGGCCAGCACTTAGTGGCATTCAAGTGCCGTAGTGAAGAACTGACAACAGGAAGCATTTTCAGATCACTCTACACTTTTTATTGAGCTTAAATGCTAAAATTACGTAACTTCTAAAAAAACCTGAATACATGTCTTGTTGGTGATGATGGGTTACCTATCCCAAGAACGTTTCAAGTATCAATAAGTTGATTTTAATAGCGTATCAGAATGAACTGAAACCAATGGAGGTTTGGAAGGTAGGAAAAACATTTCAATTCACCATTCCAGTAGTATGCTTTGAGAAATGATTGTCAGTAACGTTACATGTATGAAAATTGAATATGTTTGGCTCAAACATGCAAAATGGCTGATTTGGTCCTTTAAAGGCTGGTTTTGGTATAAAGCCACAAATGTTGCACCAGACCTGCCACACCACTGCTGGACTGCTCCTGCACTTTGGTTTCAATTCTGTAACAACAAATCTTGCTTTTGCAGCCATTACGGTAATGGACTTCTATCCAGAAGTTTACATTTTAAAGTTACCTTGCAGAATTTTTTTTTTTTTTTTTTTTGTTTTTTTTGACCACTAGTAGTGCTGTAGAGCACTGTTTTGATAAACTGGTACCATATTGTTTGTAGCTTGTTCTCTAAGATGTCCACAGGAGGATGCACATGCAGGCATGTGCAGAGGGCTAACGTGTCTCAAACTCCAGCGCTAATCCAAATGCGTTATGTCTCGATTCCAGGAATTTTTTTTAAATTAATTTTTTTTTTTTANAAAAAAAAAAAAAAAAAAAAAAAAAGATAAGAGGCAAGAATGTTATTACTCTCCGGAGCTCAAATGGTGGATCTAAAACTCAGGGAGTGTTTAGTGGGGGTAACTGAAGAGGTAATGAACATCTGAAGTTATTGCTGTGCTGGGTTAAAGTGATCAGATATCCTCGACTCTCCAGGGACGTTTCACAGATTTAACTGGTTCTATCTTTGGCTTTCCTGTCCTCCAGCTCTGGTGATTGATCATATTCACCTCAGCACCATGGAAATATGATCTCTCACAGAGTAAATAGAGACGAGCGATCTGCAGAACAGCAGTAATGTCATTTAATTTACTCACTATGCACTTTCTTATACAGCCATAAATCATCGTAGTGGGGTTGGCAGGTTTGACCACTGCTGAACTGAACCATGAAAAATCCACGCAACTGGGTTACATTGGTGATTAGCATGCTAGTTAGCACGCCAAAAGCGTATGATACGTGGGTTTACAATGTGGAGTCTCTGTGTTAAGCTGCATAAAATGATCTACTAGTTCCAGTAAAGGGAAATCAGCATACAATCATATTTTAGATAATTATACATTTCTTGACCTCAACCACATCACCTCACCCTCCTTTGGCCTGAACTGAAACATGTAGATCTTATCAGCTAACATCAGTTTCTGCCCTCACGAAAGCTCTTGTGGCTGAATGGAAGCAAAACCTGCAGCCATGTTGTAAAATCTAATCTAATCAGAGGAGGACCACCTCCATATTAGGACCATACCAACAATTTTGCATGTTTACGCCCAATAAATACAACCTGCATACATGTTACATTACTGCAAACCAATTTCCAAAACTTACATCCATATTTTGTGTTTCCTGTTATTTTGCCAAATCTCTTAATCTTTCAAAATCAAATGTTCAGATGATACACCCACCTTAAAATTCAATGTTTCACCTGCAACACATATGTTTGATTGCAGAAGGGACTAATTTCTCAGTAAAAGACATCTTCTCCTGGGACTATATCCCCTGGTGGAGACATAATAATTGCCATCTGTGCAGCTCTGTGTTGGATCGGTTAAATAAAGTTACTTTGACAAAAAAATTAATTGACATAGTGTTTGCTGTGATGCATTATCTAACTATAAAGACAGAAATCTCTGTCTGTGGCACCAACATTACTAGAACCCATCATGTATGAAGTTGATATTCCGCAGGTTTACTGCTCAAGGACATGCAGTGTCACATGAAGTTGTTTAGGTGAGTGGTTCTCAAATTGTGCTGTGCCGGTAAAAAGTAGTCCACCCAGCAGGATACGCTCCAGGCCAGTGGTACGGTCTCAACTTAACTCCGTACAGCAAACAAAGCTAGCTCACGAGGACGTACAGAACTAAATTATGGCAGGCTGCAGTGCACACCATAAAGTCTGGCCTGTTCTGAACACGCATGTTTTGAACGGGCACTGCACTAGTCTATCTCGAGCGTGTTTCAAGTCTCTACAATTTGATTTTAATAGCATACTAGAATGAATTAAAATAAATAGTACGATTACACACACACACACACACACACACAAAAATCTAAAATTTACCACTCAAGTAGTATATTTTGGGACATGCTTCTCAGTAATGTAACTTGTGGTTTGTATATACTTGGCTCATACATGCAAAAATTGTCAGCATTTTCTTTAATGCCCCTTGGTTTTTGGAGTTACAATGACAGATAATGACATATGGAATGACATATGCATGTATTGGCCATGTCATGGCTTCAGAATGCTTTCACGGTGCTGTCTCTCCTTGCTGCTAGTCTTTATGCTAAGCTATGCTAAAGACTTTCTGATCTTGATCTCACTATAGTAGGTATGGTGGCCAATAAGTGTGTTTGCCAAAATGTTGGATTATAAATTAAAGATCATTCCCCCTCTGGAGCCCAAATATTAACCAGTGAGCTAAAAGTTCCTACAAAATAAAATAAAATAAACGTAAGTGGGCTCTATCAAGACTCAGTTCTCACAAGTATAGCAAAAGCAGACACGTAAAGTAAGTCATCAGTCTCAGATCAGATTCTTTGAAATCGTCAGCTTTTCTTCCTGTGTGCTGATATGGTTTTTTAAAAGATGTGTGTGTGTGTGTGTGTGTGTGTGTGTGTGTCTGTGTGTGTGTGTGNTGGTTTTTTAAAAGATGTGTGTGTGTGTGTGTGTGTGTCTGTGTGTGTGTGTGTAAGGGAATTGAATAAAGCAGTGATTTTTATTCAGAAAAGTTAATCTTTTGATGATGAAAACAGAGGGAAATATTGCCTGGACTTTCATCTCATCAGTGTATCTAACATAATCTTCTTTGACGGAAAACCCTTTTTGATGTTTCATTGTTTCGGCATGTCATAGAGTTTTTTTTCTCTTCATCTCTCTTTCTCTCTCTCACACACGCACACAGAGCAGGATGATAGTGTGAATGTGTGTTAGGGTGGTTTGTGTGTTCTCAAAGACAGGGAAGTCTCAGAATTTTCACATTAGTTCCTACTGGGAATCTGTATATCAAAACTTGGAAATTCAATGCGCATCTATCTCTCTCTCTTTCTCTCTCTCTGTCTCTCTCTCACACTCACACACACACACACACACATACACACACACTCTGTGTAACATGCGCAGTTTGTGTATCTTCCATTTATTTTTGCAGTTTCCACTCAATTATTGCCACAGGATAACAGAGCACAATTTTACCAGGAGCACGGACACAGAGAGATGAAAAAAGGAGAGTAGAGAGAAATAAGCCCCTCCCACTGTCACATTTCACCACATCACCTGACCAATCGCTGTGTAAATTGTGTGCCTGGAGGAGAGGTGGAGTCTGCAAGATGCCACAAATTTGACCAATGGAAAGGAGGTTTCCATTACCACATCTCAGACAGTGTTTTGAGCCTTTAAAGGACCATAACGTTCATTCTGCATGCACGTTGCATAGCTGACAATCAATTTCTAAAACATAAATCTGTATTTTATTTTTCCTGTTATTTTGCCTAAACATCTAAACTTTCAAAATCAAATGTTCAGATGATACACCCACCTTAAAACTCAGTGTTTTGCCTGCTAACATGTATGTCCAAATGTAGAATGAGGGTTGTTTTTAATTCCTCTGAAAAACCTACTTTCTCCTGGGACTGTATTCCCTGGTGGAGACATATGTTTTCAGCTGTGAAGTTCCATGATGGATCAGTTAAATTAAAAAAAACAAAACAAAACAAAAAAAAAAAAAACCTTAGTACACATCATGTTCGCTTTGATGCTTATCTATCTCAAACATGTTTCAAGTCAAATATTTTTTTTTTTTTAATGGCGTACTGGAATGAATTGAAATCAGTTTTCTAATTCAGCAACAGTAAAATGCTCCAAACAGAAATTTTTATATAATATTTAATTTAATAGTAAGGTTTGCGAATTTTGTACTTTTTATTATGAAATCACAGGCAGAAATGCGAAATGAACGTGTCATCCAGAGCTAAACTGGCTGTCAGAGGACGTGTGTACGACCACCGTATTGGACTGGATTTCAAAGATTTTTATCATGATTCTGTCAAAATTATTATTTTTATATGTAGGAGATTTAACTTCAACATTAGCATGTTGATGAAGAAAAAGTTGTTTGTCTTTTTCAAATTTTAATTGGATGAACAGTGGTTGAAAATATATACTGCACGCAAGACACGCACACACAAACTGAAAGATACACACACAAGGCGAAACCTCTTTTTAAAAGCAAATTACTCAAATGACTCATATTCAAGGTTAATGTGTAATTTTATTGAATTTTAATGGAAAATTTCTTTTGACATTCTGCTGCTGCTTTAAAGACATTTTTTTCCTTCCACCACCACTTCTGGCTTCATTTCTCAGAAATGCAACACATTAGTCAAAACAGCTTTTAAAAGCAACATTACTGCCTCCTTTATGACTCTGAGCATGGTTGGCTAATTAATTCTGCTTGTCCTTCATCTGCCAAAAAAAAAAAAAAAAAAAAAAATCTTTGATTGCAGTCTCCTGTACCATCAAAAAACCTGGAAAACTGGACACTCCCCCGACTCAAAACCCATCTATTCTCATCACATTTTGAATGAGCATAGCCCTCCATCCAACAGGAAGTAGGCGTGGTCTCTGTGGTGTGGGATTGTGAAAAGTCAGCCTATGTCTGTGCTTGGTTTACTTAGCCTTAACTCAGCCTATGTCTGTTAGGTTTAGTTGTGCTTAGCCTGAGCTCAGTCTATGACTATGCTAGGTTTAGTTAGTCTAAGCTCAGCCTATGTCTGTGCTAGATTTAGTTAGCCTTAGCTCAGCCTGTTTATGCTAAGTTTAGTAAGCCTTAGCTCAGCCTATGTATAAGCTAGGTTTAGTTAGCCTTAGTTCAGCCTTTATCTATGCTAGGTTTAGTTAGCCTTAGTTCAGCCTATATCTATGCTAGGTTTAGTTAGCCTTAGTTCAGCCTATATCTATGCTAGGTTTAGTTAGCCTTAGGGTTAGGGTTAGCAGTTGTGTGACAATGTTTTCCCTCATTGACACAGTAAGATTGGCACTGTGTTTTATGAATCCTGCTCGCTGTCTCACCATTTACAGTCAAATTACAGAAACAGATAAACTCCAATATTTTAAAGAAATTTTCACGGTCATATTTTTATTGTGCATTCCAGGTAATATCAATCAAAACATTTATTACTTGTGATTTGTCAACATATTTTGATTTTTGAAAAATTTTAGTCAAGCATCAGTTGCCTCTGATATTATCACTTATTGCTGTTTCCTGTTGCAGGTACAGCATGAATCTGTTTCCTCCTCACAGTGTGTGTGTTTTTTTTTTCGTTTGTCACTTCATCTCTCTCTCTCTCTCTGTCTCTCTCTCTCTCTCTCTCTCTTTCTGTTTGAACCCAGTTGGTGTTTAACATGGTTGGTAACGTGCTCAGCAGTTGGTGTTGCTCTTCTTTTATCCCTTTATGAAGGAGACAGGTTAACTTATCCAAAAAAAAAAAAAAAAACNAAAAAAAAAAAAAAAAACCTGCTGAAACCATCTGCGATGTGTGTGTGTGTGTGTGTTGTGTGTGTGTGTGTATGTACCATCCATGTTTGCTTTATGTCCACTGGTGGGAGTTGTGTAGGTCAGGGTACACAGAAAGGAATTCACATACACACACACACACACACACACACACACTTCCTACTGCGCTGGCTGTTGCTCGCTGAGTGTTTCCATCACAGAGCCACAGGCCTGATTTTTGCCCCACTGCTCTCCACACGCTAAGCTCAGTGGGTTTGTGATGCAGTGGATGACAGAAGCCAGGAGCAGCCTACAGTCCCCNCACACACACACACACACACCACTGTCCTGCATCCCACACCTCATCAGTGTGCAGTTTTTTCCGCCAAACGTAGAGGGAACCATTATGCAAACCTCCTTGTTGTTTTTCCCTTTAACCTTGTAGAGTCCAAAAACATTATTTATATTTCATTTGCCTTCTAATCAGGTTTGAAAGTTTTAGAATATTTTTTTGTAGATATAAATAATTAATCATTTCTTCTTTTTTTTTTTTGGTAGAATTTTACAGAATTTTTCACCCAGATATTTTTAGACTTCATTTTCAAGAATTAATTAATTTTTTTTCAAAATTTGTAGTGGAACCACATATGTTTAAAGGACAATACCAGCTATTTTTCATGTTTGAGACTAATATATTCAATTTTCATACATGTTACTTACTGACAATCATTTCCCAAAGCATACTACTGGAACAGTGAATTAAAAATGTTTTTCCTACCTTCCAGACCGCCATTAGTTGCAGTTCATTCTTGGGATAGGTAATCCATCTTCGCTAACAAGACATGTATTCAGAGGTTTTTTTTGTTTTAGAAGTTATGTAATTTTAGCATTTAAGTGCAATAAAAAGCGTGGAGTGAATGTATGCCTCCACCAGGGAATATAGTCCCAAAAGAAGACCTGTGTTTATGGAAAAATTTAAAGGACCGTGACTTCATAAGGCTGTGTAACTATTAGCAGGAGAAACATGGATTTTTAAGGTGGGTGTATCACTTTAATATTTGATTTTGAAAGATTAAGAGATTTTGCAAAATATCAGGAAAGATGAAATACAGTTTCATCTTTGGGAAATGATTGTCAGTAACGTAACGTATGAAAATTGAATATATTAGACTCAAACATGCAAAANTGGGAAATGATTGTCAGTAACGTAACGTATGAAAATTGAATATATTAGACTCAAACATGCAAAATGGACAGTATGGTGCTTTAAATACTCCTTTCAATGCTGCCTCTAGCGACCAGGTCTGTAATTAAATGTCAGGAATATTAAATTTCTCTTTTAGTATCAGCCATGTGCAGCACTCGACAGACATGAAATTCATAATTCATTGCCATCCTTGTTATTAGCTCTATGTTTTGCCATCATCTGTAAGTAGATGCTGGTTAATTTATGTTTTGAAGATATGTTTGCATGTATTGATAATAAATATATATTGTCAGCTTCATATTTGAACAGATGGAGATGAAATGTTTGTAGTTGTAATGCATGTAGACCAGCAATCGGTTTTTGAATACTGTTAAAAATGTATCATCATATGAACATTTATCATATTTCCTCCTGTTTGTATTCTCAGTTTTACACTTTTCCCCAGTAAGAGCTAAAAAAAAAAAAAAAAAAAAAAAAGCAGCAACCTGTTTATTGGAGTATTAAGAGAGCACTTATCTGCCTGTAACTGAGGAATTTCCCTCCCTCTTTTTAAATACTTTTTTTTCAAGACTTTCTACCCTTAAAGTTTTTATGTTTGGATTTGGATTTTTTCTGTTTTTCCTACGATCAAGAATTTTCTATAAATAACTACAAAATTTCAGGTCCAGACTTTTACAATGCAGCTTTTTTTTTTTGGTGCTGTATGGCAAAGGATTTTATTATTATCATTATTATTATTATTATTATTATTATTATTATTATTATTTTACAGTTTAGGTGGCAAACATAAAAGCCAAAGCAATGGAAAATAATGTTACAAAAAGTGAAAAAGAAAGAAAAGTGGTACTCCATCCAGCCTGCATTTAAGTCAGAGCCAAAGGAAGAGAAGTAAGGAGAGAAGTAGGAAGAGAAGAAGGTGTTGTATTGCACTTGATCGTGCCCTCTGACCCTCCGGCTGATTACTTTTCTTCTGATCTCTGCCCTAATCAAACATTGCTGCCTCCTTATCATAAAGAGTCTGAATCAGACACCTCACAGGAAGATATAGCATAATAGAGATTTTTTTAAATTCTTCAGTTTTGCTCTTTTGCCTTATCCTTAGTTCTATTACTGTATACAGGCAGTCCCCGGGATACGAATGAGTTCCGTTCCTATGGCTGTCTTGAAGTCGGATTTGTATGTAAGTTGGAAAAGTTACATAAAGTGCTTATCTAGCATCGGTATAGTATATTTTTTACCTTTCTATGCATAACATTAAAGAAACACTTCCAGATATATTAAAACATCTTAAACATAATACTACTGCTGAACTGCTTGATGTGCGTCGCGAAGTAGTGCGCTGTTCATTACGTATCATTGTATGTAACTCAAATTTTTAATTTAACAGGCTTTATGGTGGTCGGTTCATAAATACGGATTGTTTGTAAGTTGGATGGTCATAAGTCAGGAAATATATTTAAATATATTTTTTTTATTATATTCTAAGAAGCACAGTCTGGGAACCTACCAGAAAAAGCATTTCACTGTTGTTATACTTGTATGGCTGCACATGACAAATAAAACTTTGGAAACTTGAAAACATAAGTTACACCTGCACCAGTTGATCGTGACTTTAAATATTTTATATCAATCAAAGGCCATACTCAACATCCTAAATATAACCATTTGTGTGACCCCATAGAGAATTTACTATTCCTTAATTCTGTGCCCATTCACATAGAAGATAGAGCCTAGTTTCTGCAGGCTGTGCAGCCACTGGGCAGAAAAACCCCAGGAGTAACCCAGACGAGCTTAGAGGTAGTCTTCCCTCTCTGCTCCAGTTACTATTGGACACTCATACTGATCTTCCAGAATCAAACAAACCCTTTCTACACCTAAAGAATTTCTGATCTACACCAGTTCTAATTGTTCCATGTAAATACATTTAATCCAACATGTTGTTTTGCTTGAGACCCATTTTACTGCTAATTACTGCTAATGCTAATGAACTTTTTATTCTTATGGTATCATATATTCTCTGCCTAACCTATGTTCACCCTATTCATGTGTCCACACTGATTGTAACGTGATTATAATGTTATTTTTATTTTTAGTTGGAGGTGAAGGTGCATTTGGGTTTTACACATCGTCCTTTGAGGTTTTACCTGAGTGTTATAGCTTAGCGTCGTTAGCCACAAAGTCTTTTATCCATTTCTAAACACCTATGAGGTGGGATGTTTGGCTGTGTGTGTGTGCCCTAGACCCCCGTCTGTTAAAGTTTTACCTCTTGGCCATTATTTTGGCCATACAGCCATAACTCTTGGGCCACATGGTGTAGTAAATTTTTACACTTATTATCACCTACGTCTGGTTGATCTTCCAATCAAAAACGGGAAAGTGAAGAAACATTTTTTTTTTTAATGCAATGTTCTTAGATGAGGACATGTTCACATATGCTGTAGCAAACTACTGTGGAGATTCTTAAATCTTAGCACAAGACTTGCCGTATGAGCAAATATCAATATCATCACATAACCATGTTTCCTTATTCATAAAGGCCTGTTACCAGCATCTTTTAGCATTTGCCTCAGAACAGGCGTTTCTATGGTATTTCCTAATTTGCATATTGGGAAAGTGATTCATAAAACACACCGTCACATAAAAATTAAGATGAGTTTCATTCTGGAGGTAAATTTCAGCTGTATGAAATCTGGGCAATGGTTTAAACTGTACTTGCTTCACGTGTTAGTGATCAATATATTTGATCAGTGAGTTCATTTAAGTGGTGAGTTTTGATCCAATCTCGCATATATTCTTGTGGCGCCGAGTCTCCTCATCAGCTGCATGTTGATCACATACTACAGAGATTAATGTACACGTTTACCTGTTATTTCAGTGTCGATCTCTAAAAATGTGGAGCTCAAAAGCAGAATATATGTTTTCTTTGCCAATTTAACATGTCAATGTCACTTTAACACCAGATGAATCAAGATAAAGCATGACTCTGGAATATGAAGCAGCTCATTAACACGCTGATCTTAATTGTTTCTTACCTGTGACACACACCTCACAATGCTACCTTCATGTGACACCGGTGCGTTGATTGATGTAAGGAAAGCTTTATGAATGAGGTTCGATTATCACGGCACTTATCTGCGACACTGTGTACTTAACATAAGTTTTTATAAATCCTCCACCACATGTTTCAAGAAGTGGACCTTAGCACAGTGTTCAAGGTCAAAGGTGACCCCTTCATATTTATCATGCAGCTACAATTCATCCTACTTCCTGTCTGAAACTCATGCTACTCCTACTTGAACAATACTCTCTCTGAGTTTCCCCTGACACATCACCTTATCATATTGCTATAAAACTCAATGCTGGACGACAAGTCTAACATCCCCGTGTGTTCTGTACTTCTACCCTCAGCTGAGCTTTTATTAAATCCCTCATAGAATAACACGTCGTTGTAAAGACTCCTTTTATTCTGCGACAAACAGATTTTAGACTCAGAGGGTTAAGTAACTGGCCATGTCTTATTTGTCTTTATGACAAATAGAGTGTAATTATTCCTGTGGTGGTCACAGCACAGCGCTTACTCTTCAGGTGCTGGATCAGATAGAATGAATTAAATGTATGGACTTCTAAATAAAAGCCCTAAATGAACCTGATGGCAAATGACGAGAAGAAATAAAGCGAATCAAACAATCCAAGCGATAGACAGAGTCAAACAACACAGGAGATAAACAGTGTCGAACAACAAAGAACATTATATCGAATCCGTCTTCTGCACTCCTCACCACAGAGAGAAGATGAAGATCCTTCTCCATCTTGTTTGAGATCCTTGTATGAGCTGATGTACTTGTGTGATGATGAGATTTAAGGATTTAACGGATTAGGGATCGTGTAGGAAAATGCGGCTGACATGTATTCCTCTCTCATTACCC
The DNA here is from genome assembly GCA_014773175.1 of Lucifuga dentata. Taxonomy (NCBI): domain Eukaryota; kingdom Metazoa; phylum Chordata; class Actinopteri; order Ophidiiformes; family Bythitidae; genus Lucifuga; species Lucifuga dentata. Next base: position 57,758 of record VXCM01004382.1, read on the forward strand.
CTTATTAAAAGCTAATGAGAGGAGCCAATTTTGGTCGTGTGCCGTGGAAAGCGAAAGCAGAGAAAAGCCTGCGGGCTCTTATTTTGCTCAGTGTTAATCAGATATCACCATTAGCGAGATCATCAGAGGACAATAATTAGCATTAAGAGAGAACGACTCTCATGTGATGGACGTCTTTGTTTCCTCCGCAGCATTTGTTGTGACTGTAACTTCACCGCAGTCACTCTTATGTTTTTGGCTTTCTGTTCAGAGCAAAATAGCAAGGTAGCAGCCAATACAATTATTAGTCATTATGAACAAAATCTATGATCTGGGTGCAGTTTGAAAAGCTGTTAAATATCACAGAATATTCTTCATTTTTGTGTTTCAGTCATTTGTTGACCTGTCTGTGAACTTCTGTACTTCAGGCAGATTTGAGCTGCATGTACTTTTCTTGATTTCTCTGACTGTAGTTACTAGTTATTTTATGCAAATTAAAGGCTTAATTAAAATCCAAAATGGACAAGGGCAAAAGGCAGCAGCACAGATCCTTCACAGCCAGGAAGAGCTGCAGTTACTTCTTAACACAAAAGACAGAACGCTGTGAATTACCTCACTCATTACTTGTTTGGATATTAAATACTGTTCTTTAAACCCGTTTTTTTAATTACTGAAAAATTATATTTGTACATTATGACAAAAATTGTGCTATTTTAAGGTGCAGAAAGAAAGAAAATACACATGATATAGAGTGAGAGAAAAGGAAAAATAAGGAAAGGATATTAACTATAATATTACCTGTAAAATGAGAATGCAAGTGTAAGTGTGTGTGTGGATGTGTGGATGTGTGAATGTGTATGTGTTAATTTTTTCTGTGTGACAAGTTATGGGAGACAGGTGGAGAAAAAAAGGTGGTGTTAAAAAGGGAAAGAAAGAAAGAAAGAAAGAAAAAGAAAGAAAGAAAGAAAAAGAGAAAAGCCTGTATAAGTAGTTTAAAGGGATGGGGTGATGATAATGAAGTAGGCAGATAAGGGTGGAAGTTGGAAGGGTTATTGGCCATTGTCTTCCTCCAATCTCTTCTTCTATTTATTTTGTTTAATCTTATCATTATTATTAATTTTTAAAGGTTCTGGGAAACATGTATTTTTGTAACTTTTTATATTTCAATCAGTGATAGGCTGAATTAATTTAGCTTCCTAAGTTTGGTTCTACTGGTTACTTAGCAACTGAGAACTTCTCATCCGTTGGCACATTGGCTAAAATATGCGTACTGTATGTTTTGGCAGATGACAGCTCAGAGACTGCAGGTGTATTAAACAACTGCTAATTGAAACTAATTGAAATGGCATCATTAAATGTGCTCTTGCATGCTAATGCAGCTTCAGGAAACACAATGGGGGGCCAGACTCGACATGTTGATAAGGGCAAATAGCATCACGCATCCATGTTCCCTCATTCATAAATGCCTGTTACCAGCCTGCTTTAGCATTTGCTTTGAAAGAAGCATTACATTACTCCCGTATTTATCCATTTGCATGTAGGGAAGCAATTCATAAAACTCGCCATCACTCAAAAATTAGGACCTGAAATTTATGTTAGTGATGACCTGGTTCAACTCAACATTACACCATCCACGAAAGCAGAAAGACCAACATTTAAAAGATAAAACATGACAGGTTCATCTCTGTGCACACTGAGTGATAACAGACCGTTGTAGATTTGTCTTTTTTAAAGGCTCCTCTTAAAGGACCACATCGTCCAGTTTGCATGTTTGAGTCTAATATATTCAATTTTCATACATGTAACATTACTGACAATCATTTCCCAAAGCATACTACTGGAACAGTGAATTAAAAATGTTTTTCCTACCTTCCAGACTGCCACTGGTTTCAGTTCATTCTGGTATTAAAATCAACTTGTTGATACTTGGGATAGGTCATCGCGAACAACACGTGTATTCAGGTTTTTTTTTCAGAAGTTACGTAATTTTTAGTGTAATAAAAAGTACAGTTGTATGTCTCCACCAGGGAATATAGTCCCAAAAGAAGACCTGTGTTTATGGAAAAATTTAAACTACCGTGACTTCATAAGGCTGTGTAACTATTAGCAGGAATAACATGGATTTTTAAGGTGGGTGTATCGCTTGAATATTTAATTTTCAAAGATTAAGAGATTTTGCAAAATATCAGGAAAGCTGAAATACAGTTTTATCCTTTGGGAAATGATTGTCAGTAACGTAACATGTATGAAAATTGGTATGAAAATTGAATATATTCGGTTCAAACCTGCAAAATGAGTGGTGTGGTCCTTTAAAAAATCCTGTTGAACAGGAAAACCCGCACAACTCCAATATATATATATGAACAATGAACTGGTGCCTGGTCAAAATGCAACATTCAAAATTGGAACCAGCATACAGAAAGCTTACCATTCAAAATCTTTTATTACATTACTCGGGCAAGCATAACACGAACATGTTTCAGCTATTATGCATCCTCAGCGACATCCTCATCCTCTTAAAAAGCCTGCTGTGTTCTGATTGGCCATCTACATCAGGCCTGAGCCGGCAAAACCCACAGATGATGAAACATGGATGCTGGCTAAACATTGCCTCGCTAGCCTTGTACTTGGTGGGTGTGTCTGACCAGGTGTGTAGGCGGGTAAATGTGATGGGTAGTTACAGGTTGACATCAACATGTTACAGAAATAAAGGACTGGTCAAAAACAAAGCTTTCATGGCAGATACATTTCTGAAGGTATCAACCTTAAACTTTCACAGGTCGACAAACCCATAATATTATAATATTATTAGAATATTAGTAATATAGTGTGGAGCACACTCTATTGTGTTATAAAATAAAAATTAGGGTAAAGTAACTAAAAGCAGAATATGTCCCATTTACAACTGACGAGTCACAAAACTGTGTGACTCATCACAAAACCAGAAAGGAAGATTGACAGAGATTCTTCCATTAATAGAATGCTTTGTAGTGACACTGAGCAATAAAGAACCTGCAAGAATCTTTCTCTCATTCTAAAAAAAAAAAAAAANAAAAAAAAAAAAAAGAAGACATTTCAAAGTCCCATTTTGTAGGAAGACACATCAGGAAGAACACGCTAAACTGCTCAACGACTGCTGAAAGTGTCCTGCAGGAGAAAGTGAAGTCGTATGACAATGTGTCCCACTTATGTCAGCAAAACATCTCCTGTCGCTTCATGCTACACGCGCTGTCATTTCCATTTGACAGAGAGAAAGAAGACAAGTGAAAGCCAGAGAAAGTGAATGGGACAGGAAATGTGTGAATGTGAAGAAGACAGGAAAATGTTGTCATGTGTTATTTGTAAAAGGAAACGAGACAAGTTTGAGACAGATGGAGAGGCAGCAGACAGCAGGATCGGCTTCCTGGAAGGAACCGTCAGAGTGCTTTGAGGGAGATGTTTAACTCTTGTAATTGTACTTTTCATGAAACTTTGTTTTTCATTTGCCACCTGAACAGATGCCCTATAAGAAATCCTTCGCTTAGACAGGATGACGAATTTTACCTTGTGAAAATCTTGACATTTCTGACAAACCTGTAAACAAGAAAGCAGGGCCTAAAAAATGAGAAACACAATCTGTAAAGATCGGTAAAATCTGGCGGGTGTCAGCCTTCTAGTGATACATAGAGTAACGCTGTTTGTGTGTTCAGGACCATCAGGGAACAATAGATTTACAGGTACAGCAACAAATATCTGGAACATGAGTTCTGATCATCTCACACTCAAAAACTGAACTGTACATTGCAGACAAAATTAGTGAAGCAAAATTATGGTGTTTACTTGATGTTTGAAAACTCTATTTGTTAATTAATAATTGGCATTTAATCAAAGTAGAATCATGGATGGACACACACAGATGGCTCTTACCTGTAAATTTTGTATCTGGTAGAAAATCCCTGCTGGAACCTCTCTCTGAACTCGGTGTACTCTGGACATCGGTGGAAAGGTCCTTTCTCTGACAGCAGCCAGTCCAGCTCCCCTCCACTCTGCCTCGTGCTGAACCCCCATGACGAGGGCGAGGATGACGAGGATGACGAAGATGACGAGAAAGACAGGGAACTGTGGAGCGCCTTGCTCCCGTGTCCCCCACCGCCTACTTGTTCACCTTGGGTGGGCCATGGCAGCCATAGCAACACCCACGGTAACCATAAGAGCATCAAGGAGGACGCTGACCATTTAGCAATGGAGGTGGAGCCATAGGAGGATCTCTCTTTTCTCATTGGCCAAGGAGTTGCCATGGTCCCGGTGGTGATGTACTAGGGCACCTGGGACCGGCATTTCTTCTGACAGTCACCTCCCACCAGCCTGAAATGTAAGACAGAAAAATATTTACTTTACCTTGATTTTAAGAGAAGGACAGAAGTGAGATTTATATTTTTTAATTCTATAAAAGAAATTCAAGTTTTGCTGCTGACAGATCAGACTGCCCACAATGACGCCAAACGAGGCCTTGAAAATGGTAAAACACTGGTTTTCACAGCAAATGTGAAGGTGTCCATCCAAAATGGATCACAATGAAATGGACTGATTTTTCTATAATTAAAAACTATTTTCAAAAAGATTTTTTTTTAGATTTTTCTAAAATCAGAAAGGATATAATACAGTATATCTGGAATACTTTCTCAAGATTTCTTGATACTCTTTGAGATGTAAAGTTTCTAGGGTCAAAATTTTTCAGGAGTCAGTATTTTTTTTCCTGGCATCCTTCCTTTCAGGTACTTATTTGTTTAATTTTCTTCACTAAAGAATTGTCTAAAATCCCAGCTGGCCAGTGCAGGTTATTCAGGAAGGCGCCTTCATGGGTCAGTATATAAAATGAACTGTTTTCCCTCAGTGTGCTCAGCAGTGCAGCAGCACAGGATTGTAGAAGTGAGTGGGTCTGTGTTTTCTGAACATTACAGAATCATACCGGTGATTGCGCATGTTTGAGCCCAAAATATACAATCCACATACACGTTACTGACAACTATTTCCCCAAATATACTACTTTAGCGGTAATTTTTGAAATTGATTTTCCTACCTTCCAGACTGTTATTGGCTTCAATTCATTCCAGTACATATTAAAATCAACTTGTAGAGGCTTGAAACACACTTAAGATATATAATCCATCACAGCAAATGACATGTCTATTAGGTTTTTTGTCAAAGTAACTTTATTTAACCAATGCTGCAGGAAATATAGTCCCAGGAGAAGACGGCTTTTACAGAGAAATTAAAACAACCGTGCCTTCTACAATTGTGTCGCATACCATGTATAAGTATTAGAAGTCGAAACGCTGAATATTAACATCGCCGTGTCACCTGAACATTTGATTATGAAATATTAAGGGATCTGAAAAAAACAACAGGAAAACTTAAATATGGTTATGTGACTTGGAAATAGGTTGTCAGTAAGGTAACCTGTATGCAGGTTGTATACATTGGCTCAAACTTGCACAATTGCCTGTATGGTCCTTCATAGTGTTTCAAATGTTTCAAAATAAATGAATCAAATGAAATGAATGAAAATAGGAACCTAGAAATGGTGTAATTTGTCCACTTGAAGTGAACTCCACTTAAAATCTGAATTGTTCATCAGTCAAACCAAAGAGGTTTCTCACCGCTAATGGAGCACTTGAACCATTGACCAAGACAAACTACTGGGAAAAGTCCTTGTAATATGCTAAAATGATGTGGCTGTCAGAATGAAGGCGATTGCTGCCGACTAACTTTTCAAAGTCGCATAGGTTGAGTTTAAAGTTTCTGGGTGATTGAAAGTGATTTTGAGGTGAGCCTGAGAGCTCTAACACCCTTGTTCCATGCTGAGTGGAACGAGTAGAAAGTGGCACATGTGGGTGCTTTCAGACTGTTGATGCTTGTGTGTTTGGACAAGCATGTCGTCACCTCCTCCATACAGATCAGAGGTGTGAGAGCCACAAAGCAAACACGTCAGCAACAGCAAAGCCGAGGCGTGAATCCTTAGCGTCTGACATTAAACATCTTCCCGTGATCGCTTTTCTTTCATCAGCACCGAGGGACACGCCGAGATAAACGCTTTCCCAGGTGAAAAGACTGATCCATTGGTGAGAGCTGGTATGGACAAAACACGCTAAACTCTGAGTCTGTCATTGTAATTTTACCTTTCAGTGTGTCTTTAAAGGAAAATACTAGCAATTTTGCATGTTTAAAGGACCATACCACCCATTTTACATGTTTGAGCCTAATATATTCAATTTTCA
>VXCM01004383.1:5450-16536 GCA_014773175.1 Lucifuga dentata
CCCCCCCCCCCCCCCCCCATTTGTTTCATTGCTAGAATGAAACAAATGGGCGAAAATCTGCATCAGTAATGACTGAGCGATGGAGTGCCCTCTGCTGATGGATGGTGGTAATAACAAAGCAAAACACTTTTTATAACTTTCATTTTTATTAATTGAGAAGTCAAGAAGTCATCTGAGGGCCTGATAGATTAAAGGTGCGGGCTGTATCCGGCCCACGGGCCGCCAGTTGCCCATCCCTGCCTTATTTTATTAGGTTAATATCTAAATATCACATTTGAAAATATTAGATGTCCTTTGGTGCGTCCCCTGACAAGTATGTTCAAATATACTCGTGTGTGTGTGTGTGTGTGTGTATGTGTGTGTGTGTGTGTGTGTGTGTGTGTGTGTGTACCTTTGAGGTGTCTGATACGGTATCCCAGTTGCCACCTGTCAGAGAAAACTTTCCAGAGCCTATCCGTAGTAAAATCTCTTCTGGTGTGTCATTCGGCCCGTTAGCAAATGGCGTGTACCTGATGACGAAGCAAAAGCAGAATAAAAGGCAATGAAACACATAAACACACAGCATAAACACACACAGCGTGTTTATGCTAAAATGTAGACGAGGCTGACAGAAAAGTTTTGTCCTTTGCAATAACATTAACACGCTTGATGTTCTTCATAATTTTTCTGAAGAAGCTTCTGGTGGCTTTTCAGCCGTCCAGGTAAAATAACAAGAGTTTTGTTGTCTTTGTTAGAATGAACACTTATGAGACTGATTTAGAAATTTAAACTCAGTTTGCTGCTATAGTTGCGTCTTACCCTGCCAGCATGGTGTACAGTAGAACTCCCAGACTCCATATATCGCAGGCTGCATCATAACCTTGCCGCATTAGTACCTAAACAAACACAAACTCGTTTAAAAGATGTTGAGTTATGCAACACTTTTCTTTACACTTCATTCTGTCCTTTACGTTTCCTTTCCACAGCTACATCTCTTTCTCTAAATCTTTAAAAAACAGTTCATTTCCTGTTTTCTGTTGGCTAACCCGTCAGCGTTTCTCCTCTCGCTTACCTCTGGTGCCACAAAGTTGGCGGTGTAGCAGGGGGTGAGAAGCAGGCCGTTGCCGCCTCGAAGCTGCTTGGCGAAGCCGAAGTCACAGATCCTGATGGAGTCAGGATTCCCCGAGTCGTCCATGTACAGAATGTTGCTGGGCTTCAGGTCTCTGTGGACCACCTGAGGAGGACGGAGGCCGGCTGTCTTAATGCCTCACATTAAAAATCATGTGTACAAGTCCAGTTTATTTGTGTTAGTATCACATCCAGTGGTTCAAAGGGCTTTACAGGCACGTTAACGGTTCCTGACCAGCCCAAACTCTCTACGAAGACGAGGAAAAACTCCTTAAAAAAAACTTATTATATAAGGAAAAAAATAGAAGAAAGCTCAAAGAGGTGATTCAAAGAGATTCCCTCTCCTCAAACGACCAGGTGTGACATAAGACAAATTACAACGATGGAAAAACAATGAAAAATTAAAACATATATGAGAGATATAAAGCAGCATATAAGAAGAAAACCATATAAATATAAATAAAATGCAAATATAAGAAACAGAATAAAGTAGCTCATAGAAAAACAACAGAGATGGACAGATGGAGATATATCCAGCAGGGTCCAAAAGTCTGAGACCGCTGTGAAAATCCTTCTATTTTGCATTCTTTCATCCTGTCGTGTTCCATCTCCCTGTTGATGTGTTTTAACATTCTATTCCTGCCGTCTGCCTTCTCCCACATCATTTAGGATTAACGTGCTGCACAGCATGAGCATTAACTTGGTCCAAGTTAAAGGAATGATGAAGAAAGAGAATTATCATTCCATCCTTCAAAGACACATGATTCCATCCGGTTTACCAATTATTGGTCAGAATTTCATTCTTCAACAGGACAACAATCCAAAACATTCATCAGACTGATGCCAAAATTACATCATTCAAAAGAGAAGAAAAGGTTTTAGAATTCTGATTGGCCAGAGGAGGTTACTTTGACCAAACCAAAGTCTGAGCCTGAAATGACTTCTAAGTGCTTTGATGTGACTAATTCTTCTAGAAAACTAATTACTTACATTTATTTTATGTATTTTTGTCATTTCCTGTGTAATAAATTGTAAAACAAACAGTGTACTGATGATTTTTTTTTAAATCTGGGGATGACTTCTGCCCTGTAGTATGTGTGGAAATATGTGTGTGTATATATATATATATGTGTGTGTGTATATGTATATATACTGTATATGTGTATATATATGTGTGTATATGTATATATGTGTGTCTCTCACTCTCTCGATAAAACAGCAAATACGAAGAAAATCATACACATATATATATATTAAAAAAAAACAATGGAAATATAAGAAACAGAATAAAATGGCTCAGAAAAAAGGCAGGCAGAGAGACAGACAGAGAGAGAGAGAGAGAGAGAGAGAGAGAGAGAGAGAGAGATAAAACATCAAATAAGTAGAAAACCATATAAATATAAAATAGAAGTTTGCGTACTCCTTGGCAGTGGAGGTAGTCGACCGTCTTGGTGATGGTGTAGAGAACAGCGCTGGCTTCTCTCTCAGAAAAGAACTTCTGCCTGAGGATCTTATCCAGCAGCTCTCCTCCCTTCATCAGCTCCGTCACCACGTAAACATACCTGCCCTCATCATACACCTGTCTCTCACACACACACACACACACACACACACACAGAGGTCAGCGCATCCCAAACAAGCCGCCAAAGCCTGACATGCTAACACAGCAGTGCTACTAACATCCTTTAAGGTGATGATGTTGGGATGCTGTCCGTATCGCATTAGGATCTCGATCTCCTCGGAGGGGTCCCGCTTACTTTTATCTATAATCTGAAAAACACGGAAAACAAGTGGTTTGTGTACAGACGCGTGTGAAAAAATAAAATATCATCTCTGTGTTATTGTGTTGGAAAATCTTCAAGATGAAAGAGCCAAGAATGTTTTAATATTTAAAAAAAAAAAAAAAAGNTTAAAAAAAAAAAAAAAGGATGAAGCTGTGCTGCCCTCTGCTGGTCTGCTGCGTCACTGACAACAGTTTAGAGAAAGTTGGTCTGTTTCTGGCATCTACACATTAATTTGGGAAACTTTGATCAAACATTCTTGTAACACCAACAAGTAAAAAAAAAAAAAAACATTCATATCAACAACTGCTGTTTAACGTGTAGCCTTTTATTCCCCAGGGAGTCAAATAAAAATCAGTAAAAATGCTTTTTAAAGCTGATCAATTATATTTTTGTAGCTCTTAAATTGGCTTTTAAATCCACAAAAATAATTAAGACGGGGAAGTTTTTTTTTTTTTTTTTNGTTTTTTTTTTTTTTTTTAAAGTAACACATAATTCTATCTCCATATAAGGCTGATATATTACACATTCAACAGCCTTGATACATTAATAATTCAAGCTGAAGTTATTGAATATCACATTTTAGTTTAGTTTATTTGTTTTCACATATATACCAAAAAGAAAAATACAAGATAACATTAAAAAAAAAAAAAAAAAAANAAAAAAAAAAAAAAAAAAGGAAATATGAAGGAGAATCGCAAAAAATCCTCAAGGGGCTAAAACAAGGCAACTCACCAGAACATACATGTCACCGTTTAATTAATAAGACAATCTGAATAAAAACAATCAGAACAAAGAAAAGTAAACAACAAAACAACACAACAAAAGAACATTTGAAATCTCTTGGAGCAACTCCTGCAAAATATCAGATCCTGAAGGCAACATACATGAAAAAAAAAGGAATCAGAAAATTCCATATGGAAAAAAGTCCATATGGATAACACTGTTGAGAACAAAACAATCCCTTTACAGTTTTCTTGAACTGAAGAGGAGCTAAATTAATGAAATTAGAGGGCAGGACAATCCATAAGTATATATATATATATATATATCTTGAATATTTGATTTTGAAAGATTAAGAGGTTTTGCAAAATATCAGGAAAGCTGAAATACGGTTTTATCCTTTGGGAAATGATTGTCAATAACATTACATGTATGAAAACTGAATATATTAGGCTCAAACATGCAAAATAGCCAGTATGGTCCTTTAAACTTAAAACAGGATGGTAAAGAAGTTATTTATTGACTCTTTACCTTTCATGTCCATGGTTTTATTTATTTTTATGCTAAGGGATAGCTAACTTTTGTTTTGTGTAAATGTATCTGCTCTATTATATGCTGGACTGTTCTGGAAAAAAAAATTTAATTATAAATATATATATTAGCATTTATGCTTATGGTAGCTTCCTTCACCAGTCAGTCATGCTTTTTTAACATTTTACTTATTGTCAGATTTGACTCTAATCGTTTTATTTGCATGTTCGTGCGTTACCTTCACGGCGTAGTCCATGGCGGAGACTCTGTGTACGCAGCGTTTACAGATGGAGTAGGAGCCGACCCCGATGTCTTCCTGCAGCTCGTACAGATCCGAGAACTTAGCCGAGCCTCCGTGCATCTACAACGGATAAAAAAAATAAAATATTAATATTACACATTCACACTTTCTGCAACAGGAACTGAATAAACTGTTCAAACAAAGAAATATAAATCATTCTGTTCACATGTTAAAATAACAAGTTAAACGTGAACAGTCAACCTGAAGGAACAACAAAAAAAAAAACAAAACAAAAAAAAAAAAATNAAAAAAAAAAAAATCACGATTCTTCCAATATTATGAGAAAACTTCAAAACAGCAGCAGCGACTAATGTCAACCAGGAAGTATGAAAGCCAGCAAAAAGGTATTTAAAGGCCTTTGACAGCTGACATGTTGTGATTATTAGTCAGTCGCAGCAATTTACAGATGTTTTGACTCAGAGTAACACGCTTTAATCACGCTTTGCTTTAAATGCTGCAGTAAAGTCTTATTAAATGTTAAGTCAGATCAGGCAGCAAAAAGAGCAAAATACGATCTAAGATCTATGGAGAACGCAAAGACGACGACATGTCTGTGTGTTTGATATATTAAAGGAGCACGCCGGTGATTTTGCATGTTTGAGCCCAATAAATGCAACACGCATACATATTACATTATTTTCCAAAATGTGTTCTGAAATGTACTACACGAGCGGTATGTTTTAGAATTGTTTTTCCTGCCTTCCAGACTGTTATCGGTTTCAGATCATACCAATACACTTTAAAAATCAACTTGTTACGACTTGAAACATGCTGAGATAAATAATCATCACACAAACAAAACATCGTTTCTTTTTTTTTGTCAAAGTTACTTAATTTAACCGATCTAACACGGAGCTGCACGGACAAAAATGTATGCCTCCGCCAGGGAATACAGTCCCAGAACAAGATGGTTTTTACAAAAAAAATTAAAAATGACCATACATTCAGACATACAGTACGTGTTAGCAGACAAGAAATTTATTTTTGAGGTGTGTGTGTGTATCAACCGAAAATTTGATTTTGAAATATTATCATTAAACTAAAATCCAGTTTTATGTTTTGAAAAAAATTGTCATTTCCTCATTTACTCCCAATAAATCAGCAGTATGAACGAAAAGAATAAAAACTTGGTCAAAAAAAGAAAAAAGAAAAATTGTAACGTAACATGCATGCGGGTTGTATTTACTGGGCTCAATCATGCAAAATCACCAGTATGGTCCTTTAATATGGCCCTGTTCAGCCTGTGTTAACAGGTAGAGACACACCTGAACGATGGGGAGGATGCTGAGCAGCGGGGAGCTCTTACTCTCATCCATCGAAGCTGGAGCGACGAAGCTGAAGCCTTTGAAGAGCTGGTGGGCATTCGCACTGGGGGGGATACCTGGGGAGTCTACACACACACACACACAGAACGCGTGATATCGACAGAAAAACACACAAACGCACAAAATTTTAGAGTTTGTTGTTGCAGTTGTAGTGAATGATAAAATGCAGTTTCCATGGTTACAGAAGTGGCTTTTGCAAAAAGCATGTGTACGTACATGTGTGTGTGTGTGTGTGTGTGTAGGTGTAGATTTACCTTTAGGAGTTTTAGCGGTGAACTCGGGGTCAAAGCAGAATGTGTCATCCGGTTTACCGGCTGCAGGCTTGAACGGGGGCTGAAGCTCTCTCCTGAACAGTTTCTGTACATGTAAAAAACACACGTAGATTTCAAAATAAAAGCATATGGCGTGCTGTTTAATGTGTATGTGTGTTTATAATTTGAGAAAGAAGCCAAGACCCTTCCCGGATTAACCCCCTCCCATCCCTCTGCAGCTCGGCCCAGCCAACGCCGTCCTGCTGGCTCTTAAACACTCATGCAGGGCTATTAGTGCACACACAGTGCGAATTGGCCCTCTGCCCAGACACACAAACACACACACACACAGTGCTGTGCCAAGCCTGATGGCCAGTAGTCACTAAGCCAACTGTTTGTTAGGTGTGAATCCTCAACAGAAGCTGGAGTTTTACATTTGTGTGAAACGAACGGAAGGGACGTGTGTGTGTGTGTGTGTGTGTGTGTGTGTGTGTGTACTCACATTCCAGTCAATGGTGGAAAAGAAAGCATGCCGTTTGATCTCCTCCACGCCATCAGGCCCCGCCCCTGAAGACACAGATCCCTCAGGTTCAGTTAACAGCAAACAACAATTTTCTTTATTTTTATTTACACGTGTTTTTTCTCTTCGTTCTGTTTTCAGCGTGTGATTAGGCACACACCAAAACGTTTACAAGCTCAAACTTGGTCATGTGCTTCATTTTCTGGCGATGCCCCCTCACGTATGACGGATCTTACCTAGCCTGTTAGCAGGATTACGTTTAAACAGCATCCGCAGCAAACTCTGAGCTTCAAAACTCAGGAACTGCGGCATTCCCAGCTTTGCTCTGCAGGCGGAATGACAGAAAGAACATGTTAGTCATCATGTTTTATCAAGGCTCGTCTTAATCGTGCAGCACGTGGTGACTCACTTGAGAATCATGTTCATGGTCTCGTTGCGGTCTTTCCCTTGGAACGGTAACGTCCCTGTTAGCATCTCAAACTACAGCGACACGGCGAAAAGAAAAAATATACATATATACTCAAGATCTTTGCATGTTAACCAAAGTAAAATACGGCTACGTTCACATTACAGGCTGTAATGCTCAATTCCGATATTTTAATCAGATCTGATCTTTCTGAACACGCTGAGGTCCTAAACTATCACGCTTGTGCAGATTTAATGAAAATATGAGCCACATGCTACGAGAATAATAACATTAACTGTCATTTTTGTGCGACAGAACAAACATGGTGATGTAGCTGCAGCATACATGGCAGGATTATCTGTTGCGGAGGTCAGAAGACGATGCAGATAATAAGATGAGAAGGCGACAAAAAACTAAAGCGTAGCAGCTCTGTTAGCGGCTGCTGTTGCACGTCAGCATAGTGAGCTATGTCGGACCGCCATGTTCACAAGTTCACAGAGGAACAGTTCATGGAAACTTCCTGATGGCAGAGCAATGTTTGAGTAGCTTTGCCAGCGACTAACGCCGAGGCTGAACGAAAAGACACCAGATTAGACAAGCGTCTGGCATGCAAAGAGAAGTGAGACATTAAAAATTCCGATCTGAGCGGCCAGACAGCGGTCGCGTAGCCAGAGATCGGATATGGATCAGATTTAGGATCACATATGAAAAAATCAGATCTGAGTCACTTAGGCTGGATTTACACTACAAGTCTTTATGCCAAATTCCGATTTTCTGCCTATATCCAATTTTTTGTTCAGCATATTTACGTTTTCTTTTTTAAGCGGCTCATATCTGATACATGTATTTACACGCTTTGACCTGTAGCAGCAGGATGCAGCTACGCATGCGCGCATTTCTGAGAAACAAAATGCTTCAGACAACTGTTTAAAAATATAATCAGCGGGTTAAAACTTTAACATGCAGAGAGAAACATCTGATATGTTGTGTGAGCATTTATCTCTCCATCAGGACACGTATGTTCATCGGTTAATCACGGAGGAGAAGCGGGTGGAGTTTTGCTGCTGTAACAGGAGCCTGTTATCACACACTAATACGGCTATTTGACATAAACACACATCAGCATGTCTGATATATGTAGCATGTCCTCCATTTCTGTTTACAGAGAGCGTCATCATATGCAGATAAAGCAGAACGTTATGTAGGAGTTGGAATGGGAAGGAAATTCCGATCTGTGCATTTAGACAACAGCCGCATTGGCAGATATCTGATATGTATCCAATTTATTTCCACATATTGAAGTGGCCCAAATCGGATCTGAGCACATCTGATTCCATGTGGCTTTTTAACCGTTTACATTTTCAGGAAACGTATCCGATATGTGTCACATGTGCAAACAATCGGAATTAGGTCGCATGCGCGTGGTGTAAATCCAGCCATGGAGGCAAAAAAAATGATCTGAGCCACTTCAGCATGTGATGTGAACGCAGCCTGAGATCAGGAGCAAGCTTAAAATGTGTGTAAATGTGTGTGTGTGTGTGTGTGTGTGTGTGTACCATAAGTACTCCCAGGGACCACCAGTCCGCACTCTGTGTGTGTCCTCTCCTATTGACCACCTCAGGGGCCATATACTCCACCGTACCACAGAAAGAATACGCCTTCTTATCAGCATCCACCGACTCTTTGCTCAAGCCAAAGTCTGCACAGCAGGTACAGACCAACGTCAAAAAAATTCAAAAAGATGTAGTTTATTAGTCAGTCACAGGTAAATCCAGTAAATGAGGGTATGTGTGAAATGCAGAACTATAAACGACTGCAAAATGAAACTTAAAACAAAGAGGAAGCAAAGAAAATCAGGCGTGTCAAACAAGTCAAACAATAAGATGTACCTCAATGTTTTAGTATTTTAAGCAACAAAGAGAGAAAAGTACAAACCTGTTAACTTTATGTGTCCAGCTTCATCAAGTAAGATGCTGGAAAATAAGAACAGAGGAGAGCGATAAACAAATATCCAACAAGTTCAAAAGTAAGATATTCTGGATATTCTGCATTTCCTGAGAGCTCCAGCTTTCAAACCAATGCATAAAAATTAAAAATAAATATGACATCAGAGTATTCAGAGATATCTGTGCACAGACTGAAACTTGTCCTAAAAGTCTTTCGACAGACCTTGGAACTCTGATTTTTCCAACTTCTTACTTGGAAAAATGCAATGGAACGGCACTTAAAGTTGGAGCTCCGGCTGGGAAACTTGGACCAAAATTATCTACCCGACTTACCGAGTATGACGTTACCGTGGAAGCGAGCTTTATGAATGGAAATGATCAGCTACCAAGTGATTAAAGTATTTTTTCTTGCATGACATTGAAATAAAAAGGTCATAACATATCACCATGGTAACTATCTATTTTGTGTAATAACTGTTTGCCATTGATAGGTAAGTGTAAATAATTTCAGTATATTACTTCTCTGCATAAATGTTTAATACTGTGAATAATATCATTTTAAAACAATCCAGCCAAACATTCCTGTAATCTAACTTTACTTCAGTTAGTATTTATTACTAAGTTTATTCAATCTGACAGTATTTATTGGTGTTCAGCTGCTTTTTACTTTGGCTGGAACGGTTTGAGGTCAGAGGTTGGAATTTCCGAACTGGGAAAAATCTGACTTCCGAGGTCTGTGAATGCAGCATGAGACTCTGGTAACACGTGTGTTTGTCTATTTCTTATAAGATTTCCACTGAGTTATGTAATTCTATAATGCCTTCTTGTCCAACCATTGTAAGCGTAGAATAGAAAAAGCCTACAGCTACCTTTTGTCTTTATTTTCATGTGGTTTATACACGTGTTTGTATCCCAAACGTCAGGGTCGGCCCTAGCCTTTCTGGGGCCCTACGCAAGTTATTTGCTGGGGGCCCCCATCCAGGGGCACGAGAGATGGTATTTTTGATGTGAATGCTGTCAAGCTAAATTAAAATAAATAAGTAAATAAATAATAAAACACAAATATCTGTGGATTACTAAATATTATTTGTCATTTTTAATCTTATTTCACTCTCCTCAACAGCCAAAAATAAAATGCAAATTAAACACGTTTCAAACTACTGTAGTAATTTCTAATAACATACAAAAGGGGCGTGGCTACCCTTTACCTCCCACTCTACAGTATTAATCTGACATCCCACAATTCCCCCAACCCACTCCATAAACATCTCTATGAGCCTCATCTGAACTAAAACGTCATGTCAAACCATGATATGCATAAATTCCATGTTATATTAGTTCTGTGCTGAATAAAGGTGTGTTTTATAACACACCTTTAGTGAGTTGTCTAAGCACATTGAGCTCTATATATACTGTTCCCACTTCTATCAGGTAATATAGCTCACAAAGTTAGCACATANCCACTTCTATCAGGTAATATCGCTCACAAAGTTAGCACATAGATTTATTACATCTCTGCAGCTCCTAAACTTATTTACCGCTAATGAAAGTTCACTTTAGTTTCACTCTTGGCGTGGTGCCCCCTAGCAGCCACGGGGCGCTAGGCAACCACCTAGTTCACCTACGCCACAGGCCGGCCCTGCCAAATATTGTAAATGTTCTTGCAGGGAATACACGGTGCGTGTTATAATTGGGGAATAATTGTGGTGCTGGTCTCAGATGGCTGTTATGGCACAGTTTGTGGCCGTTGGAGGCTGTGGGGAAAGGCTTGTAATCTGTGTGGGTTCTTACTTCTCTGGCTTGAGATCTCTGTAAACTATGCCCAGGTTGTGCAGATGGTCAAGGGCCAGAGCCAGCTCTGCAAGGTAGAATTTCACATCCTCCTCTGTAAACATAACCTGATAAGAACTGGACAAATTTACTCTCTGAACTCAGGAGAGGAGAAATGCAGCAGCAAAAACTTCAATAATGATTTTTTTAGTATCCACAAAACAAGAAAACAAAGTGTTATTATTACAGTACCAACATGTGAAATAGGTTTCAGCAAACACATTTCAACAAACGTTTAACTCCAGATTCCCAACTATTTCCGTTCTGTTACATGCCTTCAACTTAAAGCACCATACCATCCATTTTGCATGTTTGAGTCTAATATATTCAGTTTTCATACATGTAACATTACTGACAATCATTTC
>VXCM01004384.1:0-69634 GCA_014773175.1 Lucifuga dentata
GGTGAGTGCAGTGTGTGTTGCCAGGGCGATGGCATCGTCCGTGGCCCTGTTTGGCCTGTAAGCAAATTTTTTTGTAGATTGATTTAGAGGCCCTTGGTACCCTATAGAATCGTCCTGATGGAAGTAACAGAAATTCCTGGTTGAGGGGATGTGTTGTGTCCTTAGTAATGGATGAGGCCTTTCTCGATACAGCCAGACCATTCAGGTCATCCAGTGGTTTTTGCTGGACTTCCACAATTTTCCAGCTGTTTTTACAATCCTGTGTAGTTTGGTTTTGTTTATCACAGTTAGTTGTCCACACCAGACTGTTATGTTGAACATCAAACTGAACTAGACTAGTATAAACTCTTTGCAAAACACTTTGGCTGACAGAAAACTCCCTCAACTTCCACAGCAAAAATAATCTGTGGTTTGCTTTCTTATAGATGACATCAACATTATCAGCAAAACTTAGTTGCAATACTCAAAATGAACTTCAGAAGATGCAGAGCAATAGCATGAGCAGACTGTGTAGCAAGTTAACCCCAAAATGATGTGGGAGAAGGCAGACAGCAGCTATAGAATAGAATGTTAAAACACAACAGCAGGGAGTTGGAACACAGCAGGAGATCCAGTGCATGAATACAGACTGATGCCTTCATTACTAATCATTTCTTAAGCCATAGTGGCTACATAATGTGTTATTGTTAACTAATTCTTCTTGAAAACTAATTAGTTACACTTATTTTATATATTTTTGTAATTTTCTGTGCAATAAATTGTAAAACAAAAGTGTATTAATGATTTTTTTTTTTTTTTTTTAAATCTGGGGGTGACCTCAAACTTCTGGCCTGTAGTGACCATCAAATCTCAACAGTACAATATACAACATAAAAACCAAACATGAAAGCAGATACACAAGAAACAAGTCAGTAAGGTGTCTTATATAGGATATAAATATATTAGTGGGGTTTATTAAGGAGGCCTATTGTGTTTGGAATAAAAGATGTTTTGTAAATTTATTTAGAGGCCCTTGGTACCCTGTCGTGGTCCTGATGGGAGTAAATTAAATTCATGGTTGAGGGGATGTGTTGTGTCCTTGGTAATGGATGAGGCCTTTCTGTACTGCCAGACTATACAGGTATCTAGTGTTTTTTGCTGGGTGTCCTCAATTTTCCCAGCTTTTTTTTTTTTTTTTTTTTTTACAGTCCTGGGTTTATCAGAGTTAGTTGTCCATACCAAACCGTTCTGTTCAACACCAAAATGCTTTCAACTAAACTCATAACGCATAAACTCTCTGCAAAACATTTTATATGTACTGATACATCTACACTCTCAGTTAATATGTTTTTAGAATAGTTTCTGAAGTGCAGTTTGGATTTCAGATTTCTCTGAAAAAAAAAAAGAAATTAACTTGTCTCTGACTTTATATATATATGTGTGTGTGGTTTGTGCGTGTTCTAAAACTCTTACATGAACATTTCATCAATGTTTATCTGCTAACACTGAATTTTGTTTGCCATAATCATCATTCCACAGGACAATAAAGCGGCTCTCAGGGATCTCAGACCATCTTATCTCATGAAGGTCACATGTTGGAAGGTGAAGGTGAACTGCTGTTTACCCCTCAGGCTGGCAGCTCTGTTTCCTCTCGTATAACAACCAAAGCCCCTCAGACAACATCCTCACCTCCACTGCTTCCTGTTTCACTTCTCTCCATCCTGTAATATCCCACAGGTACATCAGGTGTTCAATAAATCATGGTGCAATTTCCACTCAGAGCGTCACAGCAACATTAGTCTGTCATGGTGTCAGTTTGAGGTTTTGTTTTTTTTTTTCAACATGAAGACATTGAAAATATTTTGCTGCTCGCCTTCCTCAGATTGTAGCAGGAGAAGCTGATAATTGGCCCGCACAAAGATTAGACTGGGAATTTATTTTATTTGATAATTCTAAGTTTTTGTTTGGCGATGGGTGGGGAGGTTGGTGATGTCATTGCCTAAAATAAAACTTTCAATATCTAAAAAAAAAAAAAAAAAAANAAAAAACCATAGTAGCACAAATGAAATTTTTAACAAAGCAAAAACAAATGAGATCATTTTGGGTCAGTTTGGAACAGGTTGGGGTTGATTGACCTCAGAATGAACTATAAAATATTTTTTAATATCTAAAAAAAATGACAGCAGCACAAATGAAAATTTTAACAGCACAAACAACTGAGACTAATTTCTCAGAGTTTTGCTTTAGTTGAACTTCACTCACGCCCCTCAAGAGAGGTCAAAAAGAAAATGAAATGAATGAATAAATAAAATGAAAGAGGTCATTTATACTTCTCAGCTTGCAATTATCAATAATTTCACCACAGACAATCAATTTTAGGAGACAGAATGACCAGTTTTAAATTCCTATAAAGCCACAAGTCTTTCCTGCCAATGAGCCTTATAAGTTCTGGATTGAAATCCACTATGAAAGCTCATTCAGCATGGTGAGGATTTTGCTTTGGTTCATCCAGCGTTGACCCACTGCTCTCCTAATTGATGGTTAAACTGGGTCTGAGACTAACGGTTGCTAAGTGCCCAGAGAGAGAGAAAGAGAGAGAGAGAGAGAGAAAGAGAGAGAGAGAGAGAGAAAGAGAGAGAGAGAGAGAGGAAGCAACATTAATGCTGTGGCTGTCTGCTGCATCCATTTATGACAGTGGGTTAGAAAGAGAGGGAGGGAGAAAATGGGGAAGGGACTGNAAGTACAGAATGACTCATAGGTCAGAGTGAATGTGTGTGTTTAGGCTTTGTGTGTGTGTGTGTGTGTGTGTGTGTAATGACACAGCATGAGTACATTAAGCATAATTGCACTTCTGTGTTAATTTCTTTCAGAGGAAGAGCAGAAACCACCTGCAGGTTCTTTCTGCATCATCAGAATTATTCATTGATTGGTTTCATTAAAAAAATTACTTCAAACTGATATTTCTTTCTTTCTTTCTTTCTTTCTTTCTTTCTTTATTCAACCCCTGTGAGTCCAGGAGTAGTTTTCATTCACAGAGATAACAGGGTTCATTGAGACATTCTGAGATGTTTTTCTGCTTGTGAAGGAGTCTGTATTATGTCTGTCTGCTCTGATTATCCTGAATGCTGCTGCTGCTGTTTTTCTGCTTGGTAATAAGGAGGACGTGACGTCAGCAAAAATTTAATCGTCCGCGGTGTCATCAGTCTGGTGCTCTGTGCAGCAGTATGAATAATGCAAAGAAGCATGACAGACTATGTTCTTAATATTCACAAAAACAAAAAACAAAAAAAACAAAGGTGAGTAAAAATTTTTTTAAATGGTCAAATAAATGCAGGTAAAATAACTGGAATTAGCTCCTACCTGTCTGGTAATTTCCCGAATTCAAACCTTAACAACAAAAGGAAACATGTAAAACAGAAATGAGGAGACCCTGTGCTGACTGGAATCTGGTTGCCTAGAAATGCTGGTTGAAATACGAGTCAAATAATTATAATTTTAAATCATAAATGTGTGGGTAAAAATTTCATTTCT
The DNA here is from genome assembly GCA_014773175.1 of Lucifuga dentata. NCBI lineage: Eukaryota > Metazoa > Chordata > Actinopteri > Ophidiiformes > Bythitidae > Lucifuga > Lucifuga dentata. The sequence continues at coordinate 3,511 of VXCM01004384.1, forward strand.
GTATTAAGCTATGAATGGAAGCCAGCAGTACCTCACCATTACCTTTAGTATTTATTTATTTATTTATTTATTTATTTATGGTTTTAGATTTTTTTCTTTTTTTCTTTAAAAAAAGACATTTTTATAATAATTTCATTCTAACTTCATTTTCAGAATAATTTCAATATTCTTATTTATCTACTTTATTCTTTTTTTTTTCTTTTGCTGTTTTAAGGTTTGTGTGAAACACTTTGCAACTTTAAATCAAATATTTTTGTTTAATGTTGCTGTTGGTATTGTTAAGTCTCCATATTTATCTTTTCATTGATTATCATGATCTGAACAGACTTTCGTAAAGTTCAGAGAAAGACACGCCCAGGAAGTTACATAAGCCCCACCCTCTCCAAGCCTCGCCCCAAACAGAGTTGCACCAAAGTGTTTATGGACGCTCCAGTTATGTGATCTTACTTTATTTGGTCAATATTTAATTGCTTTGCACGTTTAACCAACTCTTCTGTTCATTTTATATTAGATCCCATGTTCGTCACCACTGACAGTTTCTATCATTTGTCACGATTATGTGGATGTATTAATTGAAGTAAGTTTCAGAATACCTGATGTACTCCTTTTTTTTTTTTTTTTTTTTTTNAAAAAAAAAAAAAAAAATCATCCACATCCACCTTTGTTTAAATTACACTAATAAAGGGCTGGAATGGCTTTAGGATCCCTGTCTTTAAATATTCAGCTCAGATGTTCTATCAACCTTCAGCATCATGGCATTTTCAGGTATCTCTGCACACACACACACACACACACACACACACACACACACACAGTATATATACATATATATACTGTATATTTAAATTACATACATAATCATCTTATATGTTCAGTATATTTTTATATTTAAAAAAAGGAAGCTCCATAGGGACTGACATGTTAGAATGATGTATGAACTGAATGAATGTCTTCTGTAAGCATGCAGGAACTTTGTCATTAAAAAAAGAGTAATAATACTTTAATGTTATTTTATTTTGTATTGTTTTACTTTATTTACATTTATTTTCATTTATTTCATCTTATCTTATCCTGAGCCTGACCTGAATCTAGTACTTGGTTGAATATCTTGTCAGTTAGCTGTGTGTATTTACAGTGAGAGGGTTTACACACATACACACACACACACACACACACACACACACACACACACACACACACAAATGAACCAAGCTGTTAATCTGGGAAACCTGTCAGGCTGGAGTAACTGAATATTCAATACATGAGATCAATAAAACCAGATTGATTGAGTCTTAAAGTTTGGCCTGGATTGAACACATGATTGATTGATTGAACACATAGATGATTGTGTATCTAACAGACACACTGTACTACATCCTGTTTCCTAATGCAGCCATAACTTTTGTCATGTATTTTGATATCCAGGGAATCGTGTCGACAACAAACCGCCGCTGGCCGCTTCAAGATCCACACACACAGATCCATTTCCTGTCACACTTTAGGCTGCTGGTACAAAACGGTAGAAATACTCAGTTTATATCTCTTCATTCACTGCTTCATCTTTTTATTTTATCTAATCTTTTCCCCAAACAGCTCTACTACCAAACACACGTACACACACTTTGTGGATGGATTTCATTCTGCAAAGTGTCAAAACAACTGGATTATGGGACGTGTGTTGACAGAGGTTATTTGTGAATTTAATAAGCTCCTCTGGCAGTGGAGAATGAGAGCTGTGACCCAGAATTTTTGTGTCATGTCATGTTGACGCCTACGTGAAGACTTCGATTACTGAGAGAGAAAAATTACAGCAATTATAATGGAGTCAATGCAGGGGAGAACAACAAGAGGAGGGCGGGGGGATGAGTGTGTGTGTGCACGAGTGCATTCACCGAGAGGGTGCTAAACCTTTCAGAAGAATTGCAGCGAGCCGGGATTCGATCAGTCTTTCTTTATTTCATGCAGCATGGGGAGAATCATTCATCAGCAGGTTCAGATGATATGATTCTCTATGGTTCTGCAATGCTGCAGTGAACACATCACAACCATTTATACATGGAGAAAAACAAGGGCAGGACATGGTTCATTCAAACACATAATCCTTTGTTCCTGTGTGATCACTTTTAGGTCTTTTTGCAGGAGGCTGCAGCAGTTGACTTTATGAAAGACACACACTCAGTACTTTTCCATCAATACTTATCATGTCTATAGCAGGTTTATACAAAACTTAGCGTTTGACACTTTCAATAAGTGTACGACTGAAATAATTAAATGATTGAAGACAACAAATGAATAAATCATGAGAAACACTTAAATAATCTTAACATTTTCCCCACAACAGCCAAATGTAGAGGGGATGGTCGATTTTAATTTCTCGGGAAAAGTTGTCTTCTCCTGGGACTATATTCCCTGGCGGAGTCATACATTGTCTTCTATGCAGCTCCACGTTGGAAAGGTTAAATAAAGTTACTTGACAAAAAAAAAAAAAAAANAAAAAAAAAAAAAAAAGAAATTAATCGATGTAGCATTAGCTGGGTTAGCTAGTTATCACAAATGTGTTTTGAGTCTCTACAACGTGATTTTCAGTTCATTCCAGTAAGCTAAAATCAAAAATGCTAAACTTTACAGCTAAAAGTATATTTTGGGAAATGGTTGTCAGCAGCAGTGCAGGTTACATATATTGGGCTCAAACATACAAAACTGCCAAATAAAATCATAGGTATAATTAGTCTGATCATTTAATTTAGTTTACAGTAATACAACAAATAAAGCAATTAACTCCTGTTATATTATTATAGTCGTTTCTTCTCTGGCCCTGGGCTTTTCTGCATGGAATTTAATCATTATAGGATCAAAGTCAAATGCAGAAGAAGAATTTCACCACAGAAATGTGCAATCAGTTAAAAAAAAAAAAAAAAAAAAAAAAAAAAAAAAAAAACTTGTATGGCTAGAACAAGACAAACTGGTCAGGCTTGGTGAATTAAGTAATATAGAAGGAAGTATGTATTGAACATTTGAGTCAAAGTTGCATAACTTGAGGTTCAGGCCAAAAGAAATGCATCCAAGAAGATAAACTCATAGGTTCTAAACTCCCCTGACATCTTTGAATTTGAATGGTCCTTTCCCTCTCTAATATGTAACACATATGAATTTAACACACCTACACACCTGGATAGACACACTCGTGATGTTTGAGACAAGCGAGCAACATGGTGGATTGTGGCCAAATGCTCGTTCAGGAGGCGAAGGATTGTTTTTCTCACTTGTAACAGTTTATTAGTGAAAGTAACTGAGTGCAGAATTCATGCGGAGGGTGAGGGAGACAGTTGCATCAATGCAAGGTTGCTATGGTAACAAGCTTATGGGAGGGCTTATGGGGGGCCGCTCCTTTAGTGCGTAATTAACCACTCTAGCTTAATTTGCCATTCATTAGACAGGAGTGTTAGCTGGTTGCTTGGCTTAGCATCACAGAAGATGAATGTATGATCTTGAATGGAAGATTTTGCTTTTCTTCCCCCTGATGGTGAACTTGTGAGCTATTGGTGATCAAAGGCAAAACGGGTGGGAAAGAGAAAGGGAAACTTCACGCGGCGCTGACGAAGGCTTGATCGTGCACCCTATTTCCAAACCTGCTACACATCGCTGTGTAGGTGTTTAATCACATATGCACACACACACACATGCACACGTGAGCACACCCACACAGTGCTTCACAGTGTTTATCTCAGTTTTTATTGGATGGGCCTCATGCAGTGTGTGATATGACATTGTGAGAGAATGTCGCAGCTACTTGGAAGTTGTGAGACAAGTGTGTTTTTTTTTTTTTTTTTTTTTTTTTTGAAATCACAAATAGTATCAGTTAAAACCTGGATAGAAAAGAAGAACATTACTTTAAAGATAATATGTTTCAAGTTTGGAGAGTTGATGGATGAGAGTTTCAATTTAATTATTGATATGAATTTAAGTCAAAGGCTGCTGTTTGCCATCAGGTCTCACTGATATTCTACATTTTTAATCATTGTTTTTAGTTATTTTTAACCAGTATTTTGAAAAATACCAGTGTTGACATTTAAAGAGTTCATTTGTAAAAACAGAAAACACAATATTTAATTTTTTTTAAAGAAGTCATATTGTGCATTCCCATAATAACAATCAAGCTGATGTTGGGTAAAAATGATCAAATATCAACAATACAACAAAACACAAGTAATGTACAGTTTGACTGATACTGTAATAAAAAATCATTTAAAAAACAGTTCATTTGTTCTTGTGAATGAACATTTTATTTATTCTACAAGGAATAAATTCCAAGTCAGCATTGTCTCTATAATTTATTTAAAAAACTGAGAAAAAAAAAACTGCATTATAAACATTCTATCAGGAATTTTATATGTATCACTGATTGGTTGATGCTTCTACTGAAAAAATCCAATATTCACTAGAAATCAAATCAAACCAGTACTTGGTTTAATTTGTACCAAACATCAAATTAATTTAATCTGTTAAGTCATTATGCTCATTTTACAATTAACACAAGCATGAACTGAACCACACGTCACCCTACAAACACATTTATTTTATTTATTTTTTTTTCAGTATTATGGAGGTTCTCCTCTTTCTTGATTTATAGTGCTGCACCTCTGACCAGCAGCACTGATGCAAATTAGCCTTTGGTTTCCATGGTAACACTTATTAGGTAAAAGGTTGACTCTTGACTGATGTTTGTGTGAAGGAAACCTGCTCTGAAAGACACACGTTTATGTGGACGAGGAAATATTTAAGCCTTCATCCTCCTTTTTTTTTCTTTTTTTTTTTTTNTTTTTTTTTTTTGTTTCTGTGAACAGGTGTGTGTGTGTGTGTGTGTGTGTGTAAGGAAACTTAGAGAATGACAGACAGAATAACTTGTTTTCCCCTCCAGCTCCAGCCACTGTTAAGGGGGATGCAGTGGAGATGGTGAAACTATAGAAAAAGGGCAGTGTTTGTGGGTAAGCTGAAGTAAGTTTGAGAGCCCATAGGCAGACAAGAGGACACTCCAAGGTGTGATGCTGAGCTTTTATTTCTCAATTTTCTTTGAATATTCTTGCTTTCAGACAATCTTTCTCTGCTTGCTTGTATCTTGCCTGTGTCTGCGTGGTTTAAAGCTCTGCAGAAAAAAAAAGAATACATCAGTTTACAATGCAAAAAATACATTTAACATGATTTGAAGGGCCAAGATTAACAATGGATGATAAGTCAAATTTACAGGAAGCACACAACACCACAGAGAATCCAAAAGAGAGAACAAAGCCAGAGAGACAGCCTTTATAACTTCCTAATCAGTGTAAATGCTAACCCTTCTCTGATCAGTCTCCTCTTCACATAATGGTGCTGTTCCCTCCCCAACCTGTGTGGTGGTCATGTGACCTGTGTGTGGAGATTTCTGACAGAGTAGACTGTTCTTCTTGAGAAGAGAAGGTGGGATTCATAAAAAAAATCATGATAAGTCACAGAGTCACGCTAAATAAGAGCCGTGATAGTGGGAGCTCATTCATAAAGCTTCAATACGTTAATCAGAGCATCGGTGTCACATTGTTGTCAGGTAAGTCACAGCTAAAAGCCAATGAAGATCAGTGTGTTAATGAGCTGCTTCAAGAATCAAGCTTTATTCTGCTTCATCTGGTGTTAAAGGACCATGCATGTTTGAGCCTAATATATTCATTTCCCAAAGCATACTACTGGAACGATGAATTAAAAATGTTTTTCCTGCCTTCCAGACTGCCATTGGTTTCAGTTCATTCTGGTACGCTATTAAAATCAACTTGTTGATACTTGAAACGTTTTTGGGATAGGTAATCCATCATCGTGAACAAGATGTATATTCAGTTTCTTCAAAGTTTCGTAAAGAGCGTGGAGTGAATGTATGTCTCCACCAGGGAATATAGTCCCAAAAGAAAACCTGCATTTTATGGAAAAATTTTAATGACTGTGACTTCATAATTTTGCTTAACTATTAGCAGGTGAAACATCAATTTTTAAGGTGGGTGTATCACTTGAATATTTGATTTTGAAAGATTAAGAGATTTTGCAAAATATCAGGAAAGCTGAAATATAGTTTTATCTTTTGGGAAATGGTTGTCAGTAACGTTACATGTATGAAAATTGAATATATTAGGCTCAAACATGCAAAACGAATGGTATGGTCCTTTAAAGCAACATTGACACCTTAAATCAGCAAACGGGACATAAATCATTTGAAAACATTTGCATCCTCACAAAATGAGTCTAAAAATGTATGCAGAACGAACTCTATGTAATCTTTTATAAACACATATTTAAATTTTGTATAATTGGCAGCCTCTCTCTTTTTTTGTTTTGTTTTTATTGTTTGTTTTGACTGTGTTTATTACGTTGTTGTTGTATATGGGGAAAATGACACAAAATACAATATTTAATTTTTTTTTAATCAACAAAGGGACACAGACCTTCTGAAAACATTTGCATCCTCACACGTGAGACAGAATTTATGAATGAATTTGAAATTAGCTTCTTTCATTTTGTATATTTTTGCATATATTTTGCCAAGTATTTCTAAAAGCATGTCTAGATATTATGTTTGCAAAACTTTTAGCACAGGGTCAAAAGAAGAATCACAGCATTCGGGCAAAATAACATGTAAAACCTTTCATCCAAACAAAACACAATGATATACAGATCATATGTAGTCTGCAAGTGTGATCAGCTCTCACAGAAACAATTCTCTCCCTGCAGCCAAAAACCAATTAATCCAGCCAAGGTTGAGTGTCGAGTCTTATCTCAGCAGAAAGCTGTGATTTTGTGAGAAAGTGATTATCTTCTGCTCTCTCAAGAGTTTGGCACATAAAACAAACAGAATATAATGAGCAGCTTTTGTAAAATGAGGTTCTAATGGCTCCTAAAATAAAGAGGGAAAAGGTCAAAGCCGATATGGAAACTTGAGAGAAAGTTGTGGTTCTTACTACATCATTAGCGGCGGTGTCTGGTATCTCTGCAGCCATTGCAGCTTTACCCATTTGCGAAGTTTCGCGGATGCTGTGAGCTGCATGTAGCGAGCGGGGTTAAAGGTCATCCAACAGTAGAGCGATGAAGCTCAGACTCATCTTGCCCACACTTGTTGACTCTGTCAGGTGTGTGTGTGGATGGCGTCACAGTGTTTTATTTGTGATCCTGAACCTGAAGAAGTGGTGGAAAATTAGTGGATCGATCAATTTAAGTCCATTTAAGTAGGAGGTTAGTTAGAGTTACGAGACCAGGTTTGACTGTGGAAGTGAAAGCATTGATCAAAAGTGAGAAGTATCGATATACAAAACTTACTTTTCACAAAACCAAAACACACAGTAAAAAAGACTCATAGCATTTTCAACTTCCAAAACATAGAATTCAATATAAGGATTCAAAATATTCTGCATTCAGCTACATTCAAACCTCAGCTAACCCTCTGGTTAGCATTAGCATTAGCATTGCCTCTCATGCAGTGATGGATTCTGTATCTCAAACATGTTTCAAGTCTTTACATGGTAATTTTTATAGTGTACTGGAATGAACAGAAACCAATAGCAGTCTGGAAGGTAGGAAAAACAATTCAAAATTTTATAGCTAAAGTAGTATGTTTTGGGAAATGGTTGTCAGTAATGTAACGTGTATGTGGCTTGTATAGGCTCAAATATGCACGATAGGCACTATGTTCCTGTAAGCTGACATTGAAAATTAATAATGTAATTAAACAAACTACATTATGTCCACCTTATTAGTTTGGCTTCCTGATACCTGAATTTGAACAAAAACCCAATAATGGCTGGTGAAGGTTTGATACTGTCTTACCACATCATCATATCAGTCTAACAGCACAGTGGTTTGCTGATGAAAAGGATCAAATCCCAATTCTCCCAGTAAAAAGAAGAGTAATTAATAGAATATGGGAAAGAACAAATCAAAACTGAGAAAGATCATGGGACTGAGTGAGTCATTTCCAGACTGATTAATGTGTGTGTGTGTGTGTGTGTGTGTGTGTGTGTGTGTGTGTGGGTGGGGTGGGGGTTGGCCCCACTGCTGACTCCCACAGGAGGACAATAATGACAAACATCCTGCTTCACAGCACTCTGCCTCTTATTTTCACGCTTACTCACGCTTCCTGTCAAAAAGAAGCTCTCTCTCTCTCTCTCTCTCTCTCTCTCACACACACACACACACACACACACACACACAAACTTCACATACAGCTGTAGTTGTAAAGGAGGACAAATCGTATACATTTTTCCTGCTCGGCGGTGGAGACACAGCAGTGTGTGTCCACCTCATCCTTGTTGATAGTAGATTCATGGTTGTCTGTGTGGATGTGAGTGTTTGCAGCACATGAATTATTAAATGTGGTGTTTATGTTACAGAGGAAATTGGATTTATAATGCTTCAACAAGCCTTTGTGTGTGTGTCAGGCAGAGAGAGAGAGAGAGAGAGAGAGAGAGAGAAAGAGATTCTAAAAATGAGGACTTAACCACAAAACTCATCTTTTCAACTTGAAATTCTAAGTTTACATAAGAGAAAGTGACTTCAAATGAGAGAAGAGTCTTAAAACCCAGCAAAAAGCATAAATAAATAAATTCTTACTGACAATGCAGATAATTTTTGTTTCTGCTGAGAAGTTTTTGTCTCATGATCAGTGGCGTAGCCAGAAATCACAGTGTGGGTGGGCTCCAAGAAAATCAGGTGGACCCTGCCTGATCAAGACTATTACAATTCTGAAAAGCTATTTCAGGAACAGTTAGGCACAAATATGAAAATATTTATCAAAATCCACTGCACCACAGTTCATTCACATATTTTTACTTGATAGGTAAGGCTACCGACACTAACACTAATACATCCATCACAGCAGGTGGATAAACTATATCTCATAATAACCATATAGCTTATAACAGGTAGACACAACAAGGACAGCATGCATTTAGTAATAAGGAGTTAAATCCATGGACCTACTGAACACANGACACAACAAGGACAGCATGCATTTAGTAATAAGGAGTTAAATCCATGGACCTACTGAACACAAAATTCTGAACACAAAATTGTCTGGCACAGCAGCCACCGCAGGTTTCTCCTCTTCCTGCTCCTCCCGTCGTCACTTTATGACAAACTTTAGCAAATTACTTTGCTTCGCCATAACAGTCCACTGATCAGGCTTTGACTGTCACTGATGTGTGGCTTTGTCAAGCTCAGCAGAGTGAAACAGGAAGTGGGCTCAGTCAGGACTGCTGCTGATTGGATAAATGTACTGTCACTCAGAAAGGAGATTTATCGTCATCAACTGGCAGACAAGCCTTGTGATTGGGTGGGCCCAGAGCCACCCGGGCCCACCCGTGGCTACGCCTATGCTAATGATCGTCCTGTTAAGTCATGGTTTTATTCACAATCATCCTCAAATGAAAAAGACTAAATCAAAGTGCAGTCTAAATACATTTATCAGTACACACACACACACACACACACACACACACACACACACACACACAAACTGACAGGGTGTTTGCAGATGCCACAGTTTATGAGGGAGAATACACATATGTCATATAATCTATGTGTTCTCCTTCTGGCTGTTATGGCTGCTTTTGTTTTTGAGGTAAACTGTCATTGAAGAGACTAGTGAGAGTAGGAGCCTGCAGCAGTGCTGATACCGTGTGTGTGTGTGTGTGTGTGTGTGTGTATGGCTGAGTGATGNCTGCAGCAGTGCTGATACCGTGTGTGTGTGTGTGTGTGTGTGTATGGCTGAGTGATGCAGCACAGGGAAACCATGAAAGAGTGACAACCAGAGAACCTGAAGTGTTTTTTCTTTCTTTCCTGGTTTTATCTTCTCATTCAAAGCCCTGAATCAGATGAAAAAATATCGTTTGGTTTTTAAATTTATTTCTTTTAATTAAATTTTATTTTAAAACATGTAACAGACAAAATCACATATGAAAACTAAAGAAAGAAAGAAAGAAAGAAAGAAAAAACCCCAAAAAGAAACCAAAACAGTTGCATTATATTGCATTATATTAAAGATTCAACAAAGTGTCATATTGTGATGGGCTAACAAGTTCCAACATTATCAATTATGATTTCATTCAGATTTGGGGGGGCAGGGGGGTTAAAGCCTCACTCTAGAATATTCCAAAAAAATTTTCTCTAGATTTTATCAAATTTGTCAGAGGAACCATGAAGCGTATATTTCAGTCTGTCATTAAGTCTGAGGTGCTTCCTCACCTCTTTCAGCCACAAAGCATGACTGGGAGGATGAGGCTTCTTCCAATGTAGGAGAATTAGTCTCCATGCTAACAGACTTACAAATCTGGTTACTGTCAGCTCTGGTGATAAGGTCATACTCATCTGGATTTTGATGTCCATTTGACATGTGATAGTCCAGCCTGGTGGCTCTTCAGATGGAGTCCAGGAAGAGTTTCAAAACATCTTCAGTGAGCTGGGGGAGATTTTTAGGATTGGAGGGATCTACTGAGCTCTATATCATAATCAGAGAATGTCTGTTTAATGACCTCCTTGAGCTCCTGATTAGCTAAATCAGGTGTGCTCACCTGATCAGGAGTTGAAACCAGCTCTTAATTGGCTAAAGCTAAACTAAACTAAACTAAGCTAAGCTAAGCTAAGCTAAGCTAAGCTAAGATAAGATAACACTTGATTTAACCTTCAAAGAAATCGTTAAACTCACCTGATTTAGATGAACTTTACGTTTTTAGCCTCTTATTGTTAACACATTACACTTCTAAAACTTCCCATTTCTTCTTATAGCTTTGTTATGATCATTTTCCAGCTATTTCTGCTGCCCAAAACAAAACCTGTTGTCGATTTTGTGACTTTGTGACTAAGGGTTTTGTTGTGACTAAGTGTTTAACACATTGAAGATCATTGGCGTCTCTGATATCATCCAAACTCAAAAGGATTCTCACCTTCATCACAATGTCTTTCGTAAGATTTAAAACATCTTTTGTGGTTTCTTAAGTATGATGGCATGATGGCAGTTTGGAGATGGATTGTGTGTGTGTGTGTGTGTGTGTGTACATATATATATATATATATATATATGAATTTAGGCACTGTTCAAGGAAGCTGCTCATAAAAGGGGGATTTTTGGTACATATGATAGGTATCATGTAGTATCAACAGATAAGAAAATCTCTGTCTGGTTCTTCTGTTTGTGCTATGCAGAATGCAACACTGTTGAAGCCATAGAGCTGGATTGTCCTTTATATCTCTCACTGCTGATTGGCTGCTTTTCATTCAATCCTGTGCTCCTCCAGTGATAAATCTGGATGTCTAACCTAGAAAATACTTGTACATCTTGTCTACTGTAGGTCACAGTAGCTGCAATATGCCTGTAGGGAGGAAATGAAAAGGAAGGAAAAGATATTTTTAGCTTTCTTAATAAGCTTTTTAAAATCCTGAGCAAGAGGAAGAGTTGGGAGGAAGATGCATGTGGATGAAGAGTGGAACAGGAGAGAGGAGAAAAATAATCTTATGTATGCTACTTCTCTTTTATCTTCCTTATTTGTTGGTAGCAACTATATAGTAATAACAAGATTGCCCTCTACTGGTAAAACAACATCTTACAACAAGAAGTGGAAAAAGAGCTTGTATTATTTTAGAAACATTTATTTTTCATACAGCACAAAAGAAAGTTCATCTTAAATTAAACCTTTCAGAGTGACAAATGAGAGTATGTACAGTGCATTAATACTTTCATCAAGTAAACAAACCTGCACTGACTGTATAGAAACAGCGCGCAGTGTGCCAAACGTGAAGCTACAACAAATAAGATTTATCTGCAGATAACTTTCAAGTGGGTTCCAGGTACGTTTAAACACTCAAAACCAAGTGGTAAGAGTAATCAAGTTCAGTATGAAGAACAAAACCAGGGTGAGTCACCTGCCCAGAACAGAGGTTCTCAGTGTGGCCTCTGGAGGGTCGCAGTCAAACTGTGGTACCAAATAATACAGGATAATACAATTGCTTTTGTTGTTGCTGTGTCTATTCTGTTAAGACTCCATTTTATTTATATTCTATTGTAAATTAATATGGTTTCATTCACTAGAAGTCATCCTAAGTTAGAGGTTTTTTTTGTTTTTTGTTTTTTACAGGGAAATGTTATGGTCATAGGCTTCATTGATGTCACTGTTATCTTCTCATTTAAAGACATTTATATTAAATCATACTGTATTTTATTGTTCAACATGAGTAAAACCTCACCACGTAAACCAAATAAGAACATCTTGGTAGAGTTCTGAGAAGTTTTATGGAACTAGTAAAATTGATAATGCCGGCTTTGGAAGTTTTCATGGCAAAAGGGAGTTTGCTGTGACCGGGAATCGACATCTGTCTTGTATTTAACTTTCCCCAGATCTGCTCAGCCTTGGTAAACCTGACGTGTGTTTGGGTCTTTGCTACATGGAAGAACTTGAGATTATTCTGGTCTAAATTCCAGGTGACTAAACATCCTCTTTTACGCGCAGCTCCCTCTGCCGCACGAAGCTCAGCCTGAATCATCTCCACTGTTCTCGGACCCTCCCTTCAAGTTCTCCTCCGGTTCCTCCGCCGTGCCACTGTCCGATTCCTCTTCGATGGCGAAGCGCGTGTCCGCCGAGGAGCACAGGGAGCTGATGCTGCTTTGCTCCGTGCACAGCGCGCACGCCAGCGGCGAAGAAAGCGCGCCGTCGAAGTGGTGTCCGAAGTGGTTACCGTGGTTACCGCAGAAAGGCAGCGTCACCTGCAAGGCTCTTAGTCCCGAGACAGCGGTGGGGAAAGTGAGGCTGTGTTTCTTCGGGAACGCGCCCCACTCCCGCCGCTCCTCCTCATGCACCAGGCGCGTGAAAACGTTGACTCTCCTCTTTTCACGCCGCTTGGAGCGGAAGTAGCCCAGCATTACAGCGCAGAGGAAGAATCCGTAGAAGGACATGACGATTAAAATGTACAGGTACGCGTTCCCGTCGCTTTTGTCCGCCTGGGAGTCCACGCTGTGTTCTGCCAGGAGGAAAAGTCTTGTGGGTGATGCCGTGGAGTTTTCTGGGCGCTCCATCTTTTTAGTGCAGCTTAGCAGGAGGACCTAGAAACTATGCTGAAGAACATAAAGAAATATATCCATAAACATATGGATTTTTTTCCACATTTACGCACGCTTTACTCATGCTTTACGCGCGCTTTACGCACGCTTTACGTGAAGTTTAGATTGCCAGTGATTAAAGTAGCAGCATATAAGTTGTTAAAGAATGCTAAAACTAATTGGAAAATGTATTAAGAGTTAGCATACATTCACATTTAGTAAATTTGTTTATGAACCAAAACATTTTGACGTGATATTTTGCTTTTTGTAATGTGTTTTTCTTTCCTTTGAAATTCTGCAATGATGTTGTGTTAGTTTGATGTTTCATGTCTAGTGGCATTTTTGTACTTTCTGTAAAAAAAAAAAAAAAAAAAAACTTTATAAAATTATAAAAAAAAACCTTTATAATACTTTAGAAAAAGTTGCACCATAATTTATTTTGAAAAATCTAACCAATAACTATATGACAGTGTAGACATTTAGATTGCTCCTGTAGTAAACTGTCAACTCACCAAATTGAAGAGCGTCTCATGTGAACCTCTGTTATGGCCTCTGTCTTCTTCCACACTCTTCTGGAGTTTAACAGCACTACTGTGGATGAACATATTTATACAGACATCCTGTCACGTGATGGGGACTGATTGTAAGATGAAACCTGTCCCTATGGAAAGCCTGATGCGTTTACACAGCGTAAAATAAATGGATGGAACCTTTAACCTTTCAGCATTTTTTTAGTATTATCCACACCTCTATAGGGGATTGTTATATCCTCATCAGTTTTTCCACCAAACCTCCCCAAGTTCTCTGCAAAATTGTGGTGAAATAAGTATTCTACTCATCTCATTAAAACGATAAATACAATCTTGCAAGCCATTGCCAAATTATTTTTCTCTCTGCAATTTTTCCAAATCACCCCCCGCAAGTTATCTAGAGTACCCTGGTGGACATAACATTCTGATTACTTATTAAAATATACACCAATTGTTCAAATGGGTTAGAAATGGTTGGCCTTGGTGAGGCATACACTCAAATGAAAGCCCATTTAGTTGTTGAACTGTTATCCAATCACTAAAGCCAGATTTGCTTCAACTGTGAAGATATGACAAATTATTGTAATCATCTTTCTGTCTTTTGGTCATCAATTACACAAACAACAAGGCATTCATATACCAATACAGTGGAACACTTTGAAATACATCACTTTAATAGTTTCAAATGAATTCTTTTGACTTTGTGAGTGTGGCAGAAATATTAAATATGTACCTAAAAAGCAGTAAAATATCCCTGCATAGACCAAACAGAATCTTTATTCACTTCATTTGATTATTTCCCAAGGCAAGTTACAAATAAATACAATTGGATGCACTTATGTTACAAGGCAGGGAGGGAGTAGAGCTCCTGTAATAACAATAGGTAAGGTAAGGTAAAGTTTATTTATATAGCACCTAGTAAGAGCAGAACTCACAAAGTGCTTCACAATAAAAGAAATTAAACAAATGACAATAATGATTAAATAGAGTTAAAATAGACTATTTGTTCTCTCTATTGATCACAGATCCACAAAAACATATTTACAGTCAAGGAGAAACACATAAACATAAATCTAGGTTTTTTAGAAAGTAATGACTCAGAATCATCTGAAAAGGAAACAGGTATCTCATTGAGAGTGATGCTGGAATCATATCTATGCCATTTATAGAGATGACGAGTCCTCCTATGAATACACACTCAGTCATACTCATGTAAAATATGCAACAAAGCTACAAACTGTACAAACTGGCTATGACAGTTTGGCAGAAATGAACAAATCACACTTTCAACCAGTGCCTGAGTGCACTAAAATAGATATCTTTGTTTCCTATCTGTAATCAAACTGCCTTTTTTGGACAAAAAACAAAATGTTTTCATATTGCACTATGATTTATCAAATGTGGCATTGATTATACAGTAGCTTCATTTGTAATATGAACAAGTAAATGTGTACTTGAAGATCTACAAGATGTACAACACACAAAAGTATAATCAATCACTGTAGAACAGACTAAACAACAGTGCATTTTTAAAATTTCATTTTAAATGAGCCTATTAGGTGCAATTTTGTCTTTTTTTTTAATGTAAATAAGAATGTCCACCTCAGTGTTGACAAGGAAAAGATCATTTTCTTTAGGCCAGATGTGACCTCAGGATTTTACCAACCAGCTCTGTTTTGCCCTTAAATGACTGTGCTTTTGGCGTCAGATGTGCTGATGGGAGAGACATCCCACGGACACGTAAGTGAAAGCCTGACGGTGGGTGGGAAAAAAAATAAATCTGTCACAGAAACAAGGGAACAAAAATAAAAGAACAAATTGTGTCCTAACCTGCAGGAAACACAGTTTGTCTCCAGGCAGAACAAGGCACTGAAAAGAGAAACAAGCCAGTAAGGCTAAAAGTAGGAATTTAAAACCATAAAGCAAAAAAAGAAAACAAACAGAAGAAAAGGACAAAAATATCAAGGGATTTCTCTGATATTAATCTATGCAGGGTCTCATGGGTATGCATAACAACCAAAGCAACGAGATGAACTTGCCCAACCAACCTGAGCTTCTGTTTTGACACTCAGATCATGAGTTCAACAGATGAAATCACCAAACTGTTTCATAACTCATATATGGAGCAATAAAGATCTCTGCAAAGACGTCACACACCTGGACAGAAAAGGAAAAGGCAGCGGTGAACAAGGATACTTCATTTTTTACTCCACATTTTTAACATCGATTACAAATTCAACTTTTAGAACTTGTTAAAGGGCCATATCAGTGATTTTGCAAGTTTGAGCCCATTAAACTATCCGCATACACTTTATGTTATGCCAACCATTTTCCAAAATATAAAATTATATTTTAGTTTGTGTGTTATTTTTCCAAATACTAAGTTCTTTCAAAAATGTTGAGGCGCCTGCTAACACCTATGGACTATTGTAGAAAGCATGGTCTTTTAAATTTCTCTGGTAAAAGCAGTCTTTTCTGCTGGGACTATATTTCCTGGCGGACACATACATTTTCTCTGTGTTGGAACTTCAGCAAAACAGCAATTAAAACATGTGGTTCACTGTGATGGATTACTTATCTTATGCATGTTTCAAGACTCTCAAGTAGATTTTAGTAGCGTAATGGAATGAACTGAAACCAGTGGCTGCCTGGAAGGTAGGAAAAACAATTCTGAAATGCAGTCCAGTAGCAGTTTTTTGAAAATAGTTGGCAGTAATGTAATGTGTATGTAGATTGTATTTATTGAGCTCAAACATGTAAAACCACCTCTTGTGTGCCTTAACTGCATCATTTGTGCTATTCTTTGATTTCTCAATCTTTTTATCCCTGATTTTCTTTCTTTTTTTTTGTGGTCTTAGGACTGTTAGGATTTATCACAAAGTCAAGCAGCTGTGGATTTTTGGTTGACAGGGTGGAGGACAGGACAGGGAGAAGTGGCTGCTATAGCATCCATCTGTTGAAGCTAAATGATGCTTTGCTGGTCCTCGGTCGCTACTTCCCGCCGTACATTCTCTCAATGTCGTCCTGGTAACGTGTCTTTAGCTCCTTGCGTTTGAGCTTGAACGCATCGGTCACGAGTCCCGTCTCTGGAGTCCATGGGTCTGGGCTCAGACAGATCTTGCGAGGGATCTCAAACCGTTCTAGCCGGGCTGCAATGGAAGAAAATAATGTGTCGCAGAGAGAAACGCAAGCTCTTCTTCTAAAAGCAACAAAGGCTATGAATGTTGCAGGCTCCAGGATGATAAAACCTGAACACAGCCACATTAAACCTCCATGTCTGGAGCTGTAGACAGTCCTGACCTCTTCTTTGAGTTTTACCTGTTAGAGCAGATTCAGTGACGGCCTTGAGGACCAGCTCCTCAATGGCCTCGTTGTTACAAAGCTCCTCCCACGAGCCTCGGATATGATGCTGTTCAGCAAGAGCCAGCAGCTGCTTCTGATTGGGCACCACAAAGCCAATCACGTACGTCTCATCACTACAGAGCAGGAGGAAAAGGAGATGTAGATATCAAAGGCAAAGAAAAACAGAATATTCTGTCGCTATGAATTGTAACTGATCTTTGTGTGACTTCTAGCAACGTGTTGGCCGTCTGAAACTGGCATAATAAAAAAGGTTAAAATGGGAAAAAGAACACAGACAGTGGATGACTTTTATTTTTATTTACCAGTCGTAGCAGTTACTTTTATTTACCAGACCTATCGATGCACTACTCAGAATTAATGCATTGCTACAACCTTAACAGTCTCACACACACACACACACACACACACCTGTTGGCATAAGCACAGATGTTGTCGACCAGAGGGCAGTTCTTCAACATGGCTTCCACTTTTCCCAGGGAGACGTACTCACCTGCCTGCAGCTTCACCAAGTCTTTCTTGCGATCTTAAACAACAGGAAAGAGACAGCTGTGTGTCATCATTTCTCTGTCCACGTGCACATCTGAGTGTGGGTAGGAGTGTGTGTTTTAAGAAGGAGGGGGGATCTGGAAGAAGAGCCATTTTTCCACGGAACTGTATATCTGAGCAGTGTGATGTAGATAAAAGAGAGACGTTGGGGGTTCTGGCTGGCTGAAGTAAACAGAACTGAGGGGTTCTGGGAAGCGAGGTGAATCAGATTTGTTAAAAGGTTCTCATCCGACTGATGGATGGGAACAGAACAGAGAGGCTGCCTGGATGAAATCCAAGTATCTGGGGCACAAAGTTGATTATTTCGTAGTGGTTATCAGTTAAATACCGGCAGTTTTGCATATTTGAACCCAACATGAACCCGCATTCACGTTATGTTACTGACAATCATTTTCCAAAAACTTCCTGCTGGAGTGGCAAATTTCAGAATTTTTTTCCTAATTCCATATTGTTATTGGTGTCAGTTCATTCGAGCATGTTATGAAAAAAACTTGTAGAGACTTGAAACACGCTTGTGATACATAATCCATCAGAGAACACTACATCTATTAAGTTTTTGTCGAAGTAACTTTATTTAACCCTCCAACATGGAGCTGCACGGAAGATGACGTATGCCTCCGCCAGAGAATATAGTCCCAGGAGAAAACGGCTTTTACAGAGAAATGAGGCTTCTACAAACATGTTAGCAGGTGAAACATTGAATTTTAAGGTGGGTGTATCACCTGAACATTTGATTTTGAAAGATTAGGGGATTTGGAAAAACAACAGTTTTACGTTTTGGAAATTATCAGTAACGTGTACGCAGGTAGTATGTATTGGGCTTAAAAATGCAAAATTACTGTAATTGTCAATTAGTCACAGTTGAATGTTAAAGACTTTGGTTCTGAGTCAGTGATGAGCAGTAAACCAACATTTTTTTCCTTTGAGAGTCGCTCACGCCTGGACAGATGACTCCTTAGGCCTCACGGGAATCACATGAGGGTCATTAAGAGTACATGAACTCTGAAATTGGACACGCCAGGGTAGAGATGGGTTGTCGCAGCCCTTGCAACAAAAAAACATTTTTTAATGACAACAACATACAGTTTGGACAGACAAGATGTTGGAAATAAGGGTTAAGGAAGCCATTTGTATCAAGATGGAAAACCAGGAAGTGGGCTGCGACACCATTTATCACCTACTTAAAAATGCTGTCTTAAAATCTCTAACCCGATGTCTTCAACTGTAACGTCTTCAACTTCGGTAACTCCCTTCATGTGACTCTAAGAACCTTCACATGACTACCCATGTGACCCAAGGAGTCATCGAACCCAAAGTATGAATGACTCTCAGCAAAGACTGTCCACAACTGACTCAACTCAGAACCAAAGAAGCTATCCAATGACCGACATGACGAGAACCCTCATAAACATGTCCACGTATACTCATTCATGTACCTTCCAAAAAAACTAATATATCCTCTCATTCTATGCAGCTATACACATAGCAACCAACTTATTCATTTTCCCATCATCCCTCCATCCACCTCTCCTCACCAATTATCTTGAGGCATCCATCTTTGTGAAACTCTCCGATGTCTCCCGTGCAGAACCACTGCTGGCCGTTCTCATCCACAAAGAAATCTTCTTGGTTTTTAGCCTCGTCCTTGTAGTATCCCAGGGTTACGTTGGGCCCACCAATCAGAATCTCTCCTCGAGGGTGGGGCTTATCAGTGCTGCGATAACCACCTGAGAGTATTTATCAGTATTATTACAAAGAAAAACTGTAATATTCTGCAATAAAACAGGC
The DNA here is from genome assembly GCA_014773175.1 of Lucifuga dentata. Classification (NCBI taxonomy): domain Eukaryota; kingdom Metazoa; phylum Chordata; class Actinopteri; order Ophidiiformes; family Bythitidae; genus Lucifuga; species Lucifuga dentata. The sequence continues at coordinate 22,834 of VXCM01004384.1, forward strand.
TCTGAATACTGCTGACAGTCAGTTTTGGCAAGTTTATCTTCATTTCTCAGTTTATGGAGATAAAATCTTGATGGTCTATTTGAAACTATTTCTGGTCAAGTAAAAAACAACAGCATGACAGCTATCAAGATTTAACGGAGTAGAATAAATGAATTATGATGCATTGTGTAAAAGATGGGGAGACAAAGCTGAAAGAGTGGAGAGAAATGTGGTGTGAACTCCTTACGAGGTTAGGAATTGGTAGCCACAAGTGTGTGTGTGTGTGTGTGTGTGTGTGTGTGTCAGTCACCCTCCAGCCAGTCCTTGAGCTTGATCTCACAGCAAACCAATGGGCCTCCCACTCTGCCAGTGCTGTAATCCCACTCTAAAAACACACAAACACACACACACGATCAAGAATCATACTAGCATCACAACAGTTATTACTATGGCAACCGGAAGGACTTCATTTGCTCCCTCACCATGGAAACCCCGTCCCAAAGGAATGTCCACAAAACAGAGATGGGTCACTCTGATGGTTTATCTTCCTGGGAATATTTCCACGACTTAACGAACACATCAGCCACATGCTGCAGTTCAGTTTATTACAGAATCATCACCACAAATGTGACGGGCATTATTTTACGCACATTACTGAGAAATATCAAAATGATCCCCCTGTTTTCCAAAGGCAGCTCTTGTCCCCCGTGAATCAGTTTCCAGGAATGCCTGCAATTCTTATGAGCCAAAACAACAAGTGCACAGGCTAACGAGTCGATGCTAACCAGGTTTCTCCCTGTTCAACGATTTGTTGCTGGTAATGTTTGTTTTTCCATGGCTGTCTATTTTCATTTTTCAAACAGACATCCTGCTCCCTCCTCTATTCATTCCAACCCACGTTCAATCCATCTTCAAGGCATTTTCCTCTCCTCCACTTTCCCGTCCCTCATGCACAAAACTCTTGCCCTTTCTTGTCCTCCCTGTGTTTTATCTGTGTTTACAGGACTTCCCTCACTTACACAGTAATGGGCAAAAGTTTCATAAAAAAACATTTATACATCTAAATCTTGTCAGTCAGGACTCACAAAATACTTATTTGGCAAATCGATAACTATGTGACTTGTATATACTTGAAATTTATATTATTATTACTATTATTACTATTATCATTATATCAAAAATTACTGATTAGGTATTGAACAGCTATACTATTGGGATAAATTATATTTTAAATATCAGTGTACCGCTACACATCAATATCTAATTTGTCACTATTATGCCATACCTACAGTCCTCTGTCCTCTCATAATAAGCAATCATAATTAGCTATTAAGATTTAAAATGCTGTACATGATTTTATCCAGCATAAGGACATCAACACTATTTGGCTTCCTTGATCTTTCACACACACACACATACACACACACACACACATAAATGAGATGATTCAAGTCTTCATTTTTAAAGGTTAAAGGACCATACCACCCATTTTGCATGTTTGAGTCTAATATATTCAATTTTCATACAGGTAACATTACTGACAATCATTTCCCAAAGCATACTACTGGAACGATGAATTAAAAATGTTTTTCCTACCTTCCAGACCACCACTGGTTTCAGTTCATTCTGGTACTCTATTAAAATCAACTTTGTTGATACTTGAAGCGTTTTCTAGGGATGGGTAATCCATCATCACCAACAAGACGTGTATTTTTTTTTTTTTTTTTTTTTTAGAAGTTACGTAATTTTAGCATTTAAGCACAATAAAACAGCACAGAGTGATCTGAAAATGCTTCCTGTTGTCAGAACTTCACCTCAGCACATGTGGTCTGGAAGGTAGGAAAAAATGTTTTAATTCACCATTCCAGTAGTATGCTTTGGGAAATGATTGCCAGTAACATTACATGTATGAAAATTGAATATATTAGGCTCAAAAATGCAAAATGGGTGGTATGGTCCTTTACGGAAGATGCAATTGTAAATTTTGAGGACATTCCATAAACAAACAATAAACAATAAACTGCCCAAGAAATTTATATAAAAGTGTGTGAAGCTGTAGCATTGAGTGAAGCCCAGTATGTTGTTGATTTTTGATTTGCAGCTTAAAGTAACGGATACGTTCCTTCCTAACTAGACTACATTAATGCGCTCTAATGTATGATTCTGATTCCTGCTTACGCTCGCTGATGGTTCCAGCACCGCAGGTCTCCGTAAGGCCGTATCCCTGTCCCACTGGGCAGCACAAACACACGTTCATGAAGCGCTGTGTGGCAGCAGAGAGCGGCGCTCCACCTGATAACAAGACGCGCGTCCGACCGCCCAGCAGGGAGCGCACTTTCCCGAACACCAGCCTGGAGGGACGGAAGGAGCCATAGGCAGATTAGAGAATGAGTTTAACTTGACCTGTTAACAGGGATAATTCAAAAATGTTAATGAAAGCATAATTTTCTTGGTTCTTGACAAGTTAACTGATACCATATACTGTAACTGAAGTTATATTTAATTTGACAGCTTTTGACAGTTATATGTATAGAATATTGGATAAATACTGTAATCAACAATGAATAACTGATGACCACTCATGCTTTCATAATGTAACAATGATCAGTTTTAAGTCATCTGTAAGCCGTCGGTAGCTGATGAGTAATCATTAAGTTATCAATAAGTAAATTATATATATATAAAAAATCTGTTTGTTAAAGGGGACATATACAGATTTCTGAGTTCTAACTTTCATTTAGGGGTCTATTTTGAAACCTATGAAATGCTTTATAGTGCATAACACAATTATTCTGCTTCTAATCTTGCTGGCAGCAGCACCACAGTGCACACTGAGTGAAAACAGGCCATTTTAGTGACTGTCTCTTTAAGACCCCTCCTAAGAAGCCTGCTGTGGTCTGTTTGGCCAGCAGCTGAATCAGGCCTGAGCTGCAAAACAAGGTAGTTGCCAAACGCTTGGTCAGGAGCCTCATACTTGGTGGATGTGTCTGACAAGGTGTGTAGACAGGTAAATTCCAAATGTGTAACATGGTGACATCAACATGTTAGAGAAGTAAAGGACCAATCAAAAATTAGGCTTTCAGGTGAATTCAGAACCAACGGGTTGATCTTACTGGATGCATTTTGTATAGGTGTCAACTTCTGGTTTTGCAAATTGGACAATGTTACACACATACTACAAGACAGCATGAAAATGAGAGAAAAAAGCATATGTCCCCTTTTATGATGATATAGTTATTAAAGTACTAGTTATTAGTTAATTTAGTATTCATGTAATGTGAATCATTAACATGTATAAATAACTTAAAACAGATTGCTGGCATAGCAACACCTTGATTCTAAATACTTTACAAATGTATGTAAATGATTAATTCATCCGTAATTAATGGCTGATAGATGAAGAAATTATCAACAACACAACAAATGATTTATTCATCATTTACAAATGTACAAAAATGATCTGTTAACGATTAGCACATCATTATTTAACACTTATAAATGGGTAAAGATGTGCAGGATGATGACAATGTTAGGGACAAAGGAGAGAAATATGGAAGAATGAAAGGGGGACTGGAAAAAGAGAGGAATGAAGATGAGAAGCAGCAATGAGATGGTGAGAGTGAAGATATGAAGTAAACTGCAACTTTTTGCCTTGAGGTAGCAAGTCACGTCCTCTCATCAACACTTGACACCTTCCAGAAACATCATCATAAATGAACACAGTTACTTGAACATTTGTCACACTTTCATACTTGTCACATAGAGGTGTGCTATGTCCTTTGGCAAGCTGCTCCAGTTTGTAGTTGTACGCCAGAATAAAAAGCGTTCGCTGGATGCAATTCATCTCCTCCACCTTGATCATCACGTTCTTATAAATCCGGTCCATGATCTCCTGCAGCCAGAGAGAGAGAGAGAGAGAGAGAGAGAGAGAGAGAGAGAGAGAGAGAGAGAGTGATAAACAGTTAAACAGCCTGTTGAACTCTCTAGAACCTAAACTCATTTTTGCAAATTTACTTTTCGTTGAATTTGTCTCATTTGCCACCTAAATACCTGCACTGCAAAAACATTTTTTTAAGTGGCAAATTAAAGCCGATAAGTTCAATGAAAATTAAAACTGTAATAATAATTTTAGCCTCGACATTTCAAAAGACACACGTTTGAGAGATATGAAATGCTAAATAATTCCGGTGCTATTGTAGCTCCTAATATGGGCTCCTCATGAAGCCCAAACAAACTCTGACACGTTAATGTGCAGAGTCCAGCCAGATCAGACAAGGCAGTGATAGTAACATACTACAAATACCACAGACAGAATACGGGTACTGCAGTACACATGCACACTACTTACCAAGGTCTAAAATAAGGATATTTAGTTACATATACTGGCTATATTGTTATGCAGTTTTGTTTCAAGGAGAAGCTAAGCATTTCCATGCTCTTGTTTTCGTTTAGGGTCATTTGTTTAACCTTTGCAATGCATCAATGCACAAAAAAAAAAAAAAAAANAAAAAAAAAAAAAAAAGTTGATCCACTTGTGCTCTCCCGTGCAGTAGCACCGCTGTGCACACTGAGTGAAAACATACATTTTTGGGTACTGTCTCTTTAAGGATCGTACCCCAAAAAACAATATTACACTATAAAAATGAAGGAAAAAACAATCAAACAAACCATAATATGTTCAGTTTAAAGTGTCATTGATTTATTTATTCTCCACTTTTTATAATATATTTATTGGGATGCAGCAGCTGAAAAGGAAACTACAGAAAGTTCAAATAAGGCATATGTTCCCTGGAGGTATTTACTATGACCCTCCACACAAAAGGGAGGATTTATTGAGCACAATATTTGCCAGAGACATTACAAAAAAACGAAACTCATAAAGGACAGAACATTTTTTTCACATGCCACATCTCTTAAAGTCCAGAGGAACAAGTGTGTGTGCAAAATTTAAGCGTGTTTTCTCAGAAGTAGCTTCCATAACAGCAATATTGCCAGATGGATTTTTATAACGATTGACCAGCTAAACCACAAAGCAACTCACAGGAGACTCTGGGCACGACAGACAATTACTCTGTTTAATTTACTACATTTTCCTATTGCTATAAAGTTGAAGAATCTGCTAGAAAAAACAATACAAGTCAAGAAATCAAAAATTAGATTTTTATAGCCCTGGCACATCAAGGTTGGGTAGGTTTTCCAGAGGTCAGTTTGAATTGCTTCCAAAGTTGTGGACCTAAGGTTACGTTCATGTTACATAAAGTGGCCCAGATCCGATTTTTTTTGCCTTCATATGACTCAGATCTGATTTTTTCATATCAGATCTGGGCCACTTGCATATGTGGTCCTAGAGCCGATCCATATCCGATCTCTGGCTGTGCGACCAATGTCTGACTGCTCAGATCTGAATTTATGTGTTTTTTAACGTCTCATTTCTCTGTGCATGTCATCCTCATTCAGTGTCGGCGCCTCATAGCAGCCCGGTAAAAATAAATATGGAGGAGAGAAACAACAATGACAGGGTCAGTGGAGAGATCAAGGAGTTTTAAATTTGTTGGATATCAAAATGGAGACATCAGAAAGTTTTCGGTTACCTGTTCCTCTGTGAACTTGTGAACATGGCGGTTCCACCATAGCTGGCTCCGCCCTCGTACCANGTTACCTGTTCCTCTGTGAACTTGTGAACATGGCGGTTCCACCATAGCTGGCTCCGCCCTCGTACCAACACCTCTCTCTGCACTGACGTGCAGCAACAGCTGTTAACAGAGCAACTGCTATGGCTTTTGTTTTTTGTTGCCTTTTCGCTCTCATTCTTGTCCTTATTAACTGCCGACCTCCGCAACAAATAATCCTGGCCATGTATACTGACAGCTACATCATCATGTTTGTAATGTTGCACAAAAATGACAGTTGTTGTTATTCTTGTACCATGCGGCTCACATTTTAGTTAAATCTGCACGTACGTGGCAGTTTAGGACCTCAACGGTGTTCACACTGGTGTCAGATACGGGTTACTTACAAATTTGAATATGAATGATCAACACAAAAAGATAGGGTCTGATTAAAAAAATCGGAATTGAGCACTAAGGCCTGTAATGTAGCCTAAGAAGAGCACTACTTTACTCTAGACTGCATGACCCTGCACAGGATAAGAGGATAGAATGAATGGAAGGATGGATCAATTTACATGTATGGCTGTGGACACAAAATCTCTTTTCTTTGTTGGCTCAGATTTGTCTGGGAAGAGGTGGGACTGGGAACAGGAATGGCAATCGAATGCACTGGTATATATACAAGCTGCAACCTAGTGGCATGTCAGCGTGATTTGACTTGGTTTCTTGAGTTATATCATCAAAGTTACTGGAGTCTGAAACCCGCAGATCAAGAACACTTCATTATCCTATTCAACAGAGTATCTTAAAAAGTCTGAGTTATGTTTAAATGGGGGGAAAGGGCATGAACAAAAAAACAATAAAAACCAGCTGGTCCTTGTGTGTGTCTGTGTGTGTGTGTGTGTGTGTGTGTGTGTGTGTGTGTGTCTGTGCATGCAATGTACGTATGTGCATGTATGTGTGTGAAGATGAAGCAGCGAGAGGAAGTCTACGGGGGATTAATGGCGCAGCCTGCTGTCATATCACAACAAACAATTTGTATGTGTATGTGAGTGTGTGTGCATGCTCATGAGTGTGTGTCGTGGGGATAACCACATGGGGCTTTCTCACGTTCTGTTTACAGCTGTGAATGGTTCCAGCCACTGGGGCCCTCTGACCTTTACAATGCGACCGCTGGGAGATGGGGGGGTGGAGAGAGCATAAAGAGGTGGGGGTGTGTGTGATCTTGTTCTAGCTAGGCTGCAGCCAACTAACAGAAGTAATATTAGTATTTTAAAGGACCATACCATCCATTTTGCATGTTTGAACCTAATATATTGATATTTTCATACACGTAACGTTACTGACAATCATTTCTCAAAGCATACTACTGGAATGATGAATTAAAAAAATATTTTTCCTACCTTCCAGACCTTCCAGATTGGTTTCAGTTCATTCTGGTTTCAGTTCATTCTGGTACGCTATTAAAATCAACTTGTTGATACTTCAAACGTTTTTGGGATAGGTAATCCATCATCACAAACAAGGCTCAGGTTTTTTTTTCAGGTTTTTTTTTTTTATAAGTTACATAATTTTAGCATTTAAGCATAATAAAAAGTGCAGAATGATATGAAAATGCTTCCTGTTGTCAGTTCTTCACGACAACACTTGAATGCACCACTAGGAAGCATTTTTAGATCACTGCGCTTTTTATTGCGCTTAAATGCTAAAATTACATAAGTTTGAAAAAAACTGAATACATGTCTTGTTCGCAATGATGGATTACCTATCCCAAGAACGTTTCAAGTATCAACAAGTTGATTTTAATAGTGTAACAGAATGAACTGAAACCAATGGCGGTCTGGAAGGTAGGAAAAACAAAAAAAATTAACTCACCGTTCCAGGAATATGCTTTGAGAAATGATTGCCAGTAACATTACGTGTATGAAAATTGAATATATTAGGCTCAAACATGCAAAATGGGTGGTATGGTCCTTTAAGGATCATAATGGATAAATTCTACTATTTCCAAATTTTGAATTCTGTCATTGCCTTGCTAAACTTTCAGTAAAGTTGAACCTGGTCGTTTGGTTTCATCAATGCTGAAACATTGTACACCATGAAGATGAACAGGTCCACCCAACCTCAAATATGTTATTTTAGCGTCTCAGTCTCAGTTTCCATTTTCAAGTTTTACTGTAAAACATACAAAGGAACGATAAGATAAAAACAGTTAAGTCTGCAGGGAGAGAAAGAAGCCCAGAGGGGTTTGTTCGTGGCTACTACCTCAAAATGATTAAACAGCAATCGCAGTAGCAAAAGTTGCTGTAAATGTGAGTGAAGTAATGAAAGAAAACACACTGTATTGAGCAAAAAGTTATTTATCAAGCATTTATGAAATTCCTTTGTAGGCATGTTTTCTAAGAGTTTAAATTTAAAGTAATTTTAACCAAATGAGAAAAGCAGCTTGTCCCCAAATATCTTATTCAAAAAAACTGACCTCAAATGAATCCGATGATTGGGAAGATGAAAATTAGAAAAACTCTCTGAGTAACAGTATTAAAAAAAGATTTCCCTCTCTCGACTCTATCTTGCAAATAAAAGTGTATGTGTGTAAAGGGTGAGTATTTTAATGCTTATATGACAGAAAGCAGAGTCAGTATTAGAAAGCAGAAAGTCAGTAAATAGACAGATCCAGCAGATCCAGGCCTGCTGAATCCTCTCGCTGCTCCTCCAGCTGGACTAAGAACAAAGGCAAGGTGAACCCAGTGTCAATGCTTCAAATGCAGACTAAGAATGGAGAGACTGGATGAGACATAAAAGTCAGGCTTTGCTACAATGCACAGCGTTGTGTTGCTGACATACCGGGACAGCTGCCATCAGCGTGGGCTGCAGGACGCTGCTGTCTCCCTTGCTTCCCTTCTTGATCTTCGTTGACTATAGTTGGGAAAAAAAATAACATCAATAATGATGATAGATTTTAAGTCAAGTCCAGTTTGTTTGCATAGCTTAATACCACATACAATGGTTCAACAGGCCCACACATCAACCAACCTGGCCCAAACTCTCTGTGTAGACAAGGAAAAACTCCATAAAAACTTATCATAGAAGAAAAAAATGGAAGAAACCTCTGAGAGGCAATTCAAAGAGAGATCCCCTCCTTGAATGGCCAGGTGTGCAATAACAGCACAATCAAGCCCAATAAATACTACTTGCATCCATGTTAAGTTACTGACAATTTCCAAAACACTGAAACCATATTTTAACTTTCCCATTATTTTGCCAAACCCCCTAGTCTTTCAAAATCAAATATTCAGACCTTAAAGCTCAATGTTTCACCCGCTAATATGTACTGTACGTCTGAATGTAGAAGGAATAGTTGGTTTTAATTTCTTGGAAAAGGCTGTCTTCTCCTGGGACTATATTCCCTGGCGGAGACATACATTGTCTTCTGTGCAGTTCCATGTTGGACTGGTTAAATAAAGTAATAAAAAAAAAAAAAAAAANAAAAAAAAAAAAAAAAACATAATAGACACAGTGTTCACTGTGTCTATTATGTTCAATTCTCTACTATGTGTATGCTGGATATATATATTGGGCTCAAACATGCCAGCAATACAAAATTGCCAGTATTGTCCTTTAAGTCAGTTTGGATCACCAACATCCATTTATGTCAATTTCAGTCTGGTGTTTATGTGATGTTTGAGGAAGTCTATTTATTGCCTTAATTGAAGTAGAATCCAAAAATGAATGAAACTCTAACACGCATGCAGACGTGGATGTAGAATGATAAACTTGCTGCTGTTGTGTTTACTTCTACTTTCCATTTTCCATTGAAATTATTTACTATTTAAAGTAATTTATCATAAAATGATCTGGCAGCTTCTATCTAAAGCACCTTACTATGAGTACACACATGTTGAGGCCTCAGTGGGAATCAAACCCCTGACCCTGATCGTGCTGTGACATTCACTTTGAGCCTGACAATACTGAAATATCAAAGTGAAACTGCTGCAATAAACCTGTCTGGCAGAAATCCACCGTACTGCCTTATATGAGCTTGTGCTCAACTGTTCAGCTAGATAAAATGCACAATAGTCTGTCCTGGTTGAAGGTAGAAAAGATGTTGACTTAGAGTATTTTAACCTTTATTTGGGGAATATATACTCATAAACAATCCGAATGTATTTATTTGAAAATGTTTTTTATTGAAGATAAACATTATTATAAAACTAGACAAGCTGTGACAGGAAGGATTGACCTTCCTCAACCACGAACAAACGCTTTAAAGAAGACTCTCCTATATCGGGTAGATAGTCATTGGAATAACCTGCCATTACATATTAAAGCTGTTAAAAATAAATTCATTTTTAAAAGGAAATTGAAAGTTATTTAGGGTAATTTTTCTTCCTGTGCTTGCTATGGCCTTGTTGTCTGTTCTTGGGTGGTGAATCACTGAGGTCAGAGGTTAGATATGATTGTATGTCCTGTATCATTTGTGATATGTTTGGATACTCTATCATGTGGTTTTAGGTAATATGGATTGATGCCGTTATAGGACACTTTTTTAACCTAAATGTGTGATTTTGTATGTTTGATTGAAGTGGAACCCCAGGAAGATTAGTCGTTGCTGAGGCATCAAATAATGTGGAACCAATAAAATAAACAAATATGATTGCATGGTTTACATTCTGATTTTAATGTTATATACAGTACAGGCTTCAGTGTTACTGTACCTGGTCAGCCAGAGTGTGTGGCGAGGAGTAGCCAATCCTACATCCGTGAGAACTACACACAAGCTCCGCGCTCAGTTCCAGGACGTGGGCCAAAGGCAGGTAGCCGATGTATGTGTCCTCCTCACTGCAAACACAAAGACACCATACGTCACAACCTAAACTAATCAGTCAAGCTACATCAAGCTAAGAAATCTGTATAATCAACTTTAATACAAACTGCAATGATCTCCACAATCATGAATATTATGACTGTAATACTGATTTAATACTGAAAATACTACATCACGTACTCTTATTGCTTGGATATAAATATTAACTGGCTGTACATTTGCCTAATTTGCAAAAGTACACCTGGTTCATCTAAAGCAGAGATGGGCAACTTTGTTGAGGATGGGGGCCAATAAAATTTCATTCTCATGGTCAAAGGGCCACACATTAAATAAAACAAAAAANGAGGATGGGGGCCAATAAAATTTCATTCTCATGGTCAAAGGGCCACACATTAAATAAAACAAAAAAAATAAGGGAGATTTTCTGGGACAGTATATTACTTATAATTTTCATTTTTATTAATTGAGAAGTCATCCGAGAGGCCTGATAAATCAAAGGTGTGGGCCGTATCTGGTCCGCGGGCCGCCAGTTGCCCATCCCTGATCTAAAGCAATTATAATAAGGAGCCACCCAAAATCTGGGATTCATATTTCAGTGGACATATAATGAAAAGCACATACGTGAATGGAGATTTACACAATCTAACAACTAAATACACAAAGCAAAGCCGCTGTTTTCATTAAGGGCCCATTTCAGATAGTAACAGACGAGACGTCTCTAACCTCCATCCTTCACATCCTGACTCCCTTCCTCCTGCTTTGACCCTCCATCCTCCACTCCCTCCTTTCACATTTCCTCTTGCCCTGTCTCGTTCCTCTGAGAGACTGGGGGGGGGGGCTTTAACCTAAACATTTCTGATGTATGGTGATAACTCTGCACGTGCTCAGTCCGGCATGGATGCTGCTACAGGAAGTTAGACTCAAAGAATCATTTGTTCCACTCTGCTCTTGAAAAGAGTGTGCCTGTGTACAGTAATACACTCATAGAAGCACAGAAAGTACTGATACTTAAAACATTTCAAAGGTTAGGGCGTCTAAATGAGTTTGCAGCACTTACCACAGGTTGGGTATGCGCTCGGCCATTCCTGTGATTCCTGCAATGATGTTGCTGTGGGAGATCATGACGCCCTTTGGGATGCCTGTGGACCCACTGGTGTACATGATGACGGCAACATCTGAAGGAAGAGGCTGCTGATGTTCACGCTGCGCTGCTTAAGCATGAAGAGGGAAAACACGCAGACACACACAAGAACACACACATACACACACAAAACTTTACCAGCAATGCACCAAAACCATGCATGTCCACAGGAATGCGCATAAATGCTTCTGTCAAGCCCAAACTTTATTAGAGGGTATGTTCCAGGAAAAACTGATTTCATGAAATAAAATTCTGGGGTGCAAAAGGCCAAAGGAAATATTTATCAGCATCTGTAATCCAGCAGAGGCTGTATAAAAGTTTTAAACAGTTTATACAGGGATGGAAAATAGTCAGCGGAGATATTAAACAAGCAGGCGGTTTAGTAAACCTACTTCAGGCTCTTGGCATTATGAGGAGTAAATGTGTGTGACAGATAACCATGCAGGCCTAAAACACCATCTCCACTCCTCTCAACTCTTTCGTCTGTCTCATATCTTTCACGTATCCTCTTGTTTTACTTTCTTTCCTCTGACAACTTATCACCTGCCCTCCCTCTGTCTTTCCACATCATTTTCAAACTTTACCTGCTCAGGATGTCAGCTGTGGGCACTTGTGTGTTTGTGTTTGCATTCAGGATTTCCCAGCCACCTTGTAAATCTTCTTTATATTGCAACCAGCCTTTTGAGGCACCATAACATGCTACGCAAGGGGAAATCTTGGTGAAATAGATTGAAAGTTGATATTAAAAGGTACAAATGTCACACAGGCTCATGTTGCAACTCCAAATCCCAATCAGATGAGTTTAGATTTCAGCACTTGAATCAGTGGCAGACCGAGTTTTATTTGGGGATTTACTTTTTCCTACTTCATGTGCCAGACAGGCGATGTTTGCCACATGGAGAGACAAAATGAAAGTCTGAACATCTGGAACATCATAAGAAATATGAGTCTGACGGAGAGTTATTATCTCTCTTCTGCACTCATAGTATGACTGATAATTCAGTTTGCACTTAAAGTACATATGACTTTGCCAATAAATCAAGATTTTATAAAAAAACAACAACAATGCTCTACACATTTATTGTGATAAATATGCATTTTGATTGCATTTTGTGGCATTCTAGATGGGAATACTGGCGATTTTGCATGTTTAAGCCCAATATATACAACCCATATACATGTTATCTTACTGACAACCAATTTCCAAAACATAAAACTGTATTTTAGTTTATTTAGTTAAGCTTGGTTTAGTTGTTTTTTCAAATCCCCTAATCTTTCAAAATCAAATGTTCAGGTGATACAACCACCTTAAAATTCAATGTTTTGCTTTTGAACACTTATGCATGATTGTAGAAGGCATGGCTATTTTAATTTCTTTGTAAAAGTCGTCTTCTCCTGGGACTATATTTCCTGGCGGAGAAAAACATCGTCTTCCATGCAGCTCTGTGCTGGATTGGTTAAATAAAGTTACTTTGGCAAAAATGTTTGCTGTGATGGATTATTTATCTCAAGTGTGTTTGAAGTCTCTGCAAATTGATTTTAATTGCGAACTGGAATGAACTGAAACCAATGACAGTCTGGAAGGTAGAAAAAAATTCTGAAATTTGCCACTAAAGTAGTATATTTTTAGGAAATGGTTGTCGGTAACGTAACGTTACCGACAACCAAATTGTATACTGTACAAATTGTATACTGTATATTGGACACAAACATGCACGATCGCCAGTATGGTCCTTTAATGTTCAGCACTATTAGAAGAAAGATGCACAGAGTCAGATCTGAGACCACTTCACCGCGTCGACAGTTGATGTCTTGTGAAGTTGGCTGTACTGTAACAGTACACAAACCTCCTGCAGTCCCACTGCTCCATTCTCCCTTCTTAAACTTCTTTCCATTTCTCTTTATCTGCACAAAACAGTACCAGCTTCTCTTGTTTTGGGTCAGTTTCGAGGCCAACAGCAAGAAAAAAATAAACAGAAGTACAGGAAAGGGAAGAAGATTTTCCTCATCCATCCAAGCTGCAAAGCGACTGACTGTCCCTCCTCTTCCTCCTCCTTTATATGGACCTTAATCTGACACAGATGTGAGCAGTCAATACTCNCCCCCACGCAAATAAAACCAAAACCCAAAATGCCATTATTGCAAGAATGGAATACTCTGTCATAATGCAAGACTTGACTAACACAGGGGAAATCCAGAATGTTAAAGACATGAATGAAGCATGAGGTGCAGCCACTGCGGTTTTGGGAGGCTGACAAAACAAAAATGGTTCAAAGAACAGATGACAGTTTTTCTCCTGGTCTCTCTGTATGGAGGGATTTGGTGGAAGTGCTCTTAAGCTAACTTGTCGCTTGTGTCAAGACAGGTGTAGGGCAGATGGACAGGTGTTATAAATTTCCACCTTTTAAGATAATTAAACATCCTCAAATTCTTTGCACAGCGGTCACAAAAGACTTAATACGTTTTTTTTTTTTTTCACATAATGAAACATGCTTCCAAGACCAATCAACTGAATTTGGTATCTAGAATTGGTGGAGTATCTCCTTCCAAGTTTGCATCATAGAGAGCTTTTTTGCACATGCAAGCAGCTGATCTGGTGGATACAAAAAAAAAAAAAAANAAAAAAAAAAAAAAAACTTAGTACTTTGACATAAAATAGTCTTAAAGGGGACATATTATGCGTTTTACCATTTTGATCATTTTATATTGTAATATAGTAAGCAGTATGGGGTACTGCCCATAGCCAAAGTTTTGCAACACTGTCAAAGTTGCAAAACTTTGAGGTTCAAGGCTATAGAAATGCATCGAGTAAGTCAAACCCATAGACTCTGAAAACTTTATTTCTGATTAGTTCTTTACTTCTCTAACAAGATGACCTTAACATGAAACAAATTTGAACTTCCTGGTCAGACAGACACAGGAAGTATAGATTCTACCAGCGAGCATTTGGCCAGTATCCAAGTTTTGCAGTCTGTGGGTGTTACTGGTTCAGGCTTGAGGCAGCTGGCCAATCAGAACAGAGTGGGCTTATCAGGAACGGATCTTAAAGAGATGGTACCTAAATCTGACTTTTTTCACTCAGTGTGCACAGTGGTACTGCCACAAGAGAAAGCAGAAGTTGATTAGTATTTTTTTTGCACATTAAAGAGTTTAAAATATACCCCAAAATGAAAATAAGAAGATGAGAATCAGTATACGATGTCCCCTTTAAGCCATTATGATGTTCAAAAGTTTGATTCAGAATTAAAATTACAAAATCAGTAAAAATGAACACAGACAGATATATTTACCATTGTCAGGCCTCACTTCCAACTCCTGAACAGCACCCATGCTGTGGATCTTGATGCCTCGTGGGTACCCAGGCCACGCAGTAGGCGTGTTGTCCACTACAATAATATGCCGCAGCCTCGGCACTTCCACCAGGATATCCTGACACACACACACACACACACACACACACACACACACACACACACACACACACGTGCATACAGATAAGCACAAGCAGGACAAGCATACATGTGTAGTGTATGCTTTTGCACATTTTGTACATTTGCACATGATGAAAAACAGGTTTCTTCTTTCAGGAGCAAATAAAAATCCCATGTACATCATCTTCCTCATTATTTGGCTAAGAGGGGATGTTTGAAAGCGAGCAGAGGAGATCTGTTTATGTGAAAAAGCCAGAACACCATTCATCTTTGGAAAACTGAACCTGTTTAAAATGCACCTTGATCCTCCTCTGAGTGCACTTATCCTACACGTGCACGACGTCTGATGTGTGTATCCTGATGTACTTTCACTCAGCACTCTTCCCAGTCATGAACTGCTGACTTTTGTGAAAGAAATGTATAGATTATAGAACTGATTAATGATTAATGTCTGTTAAACAGGGTTTCAGAAGTCAAGACATTACCTCAGTATTTCTGTGTTAGTCATGTGCAGTTGAAACATTTTGATGTCAAGAAGCATTAAAAGAAAACTATTCAGTTTATCCAGCTTTTTTTTTTTAATTTCCAGAAGTAACTAATTAATTGAGATAATTGGAAATGTAAACTTTTGTCAAGAATGAGACAATCACAAAGTTATTACTAAACGATGACTATCTGTTATTGTGACTTCAATGAACATCAGACCACATTCAATGAGTAATTACTGTAATGCAGTAATTAATTAATGCAATTTCCTCCCCCACCAAAAAAAAAAAAAAAANAAAAAAAAAAAAAAAAGAATATATACATATATATAAATATATTGTCCCCTGCCTACAGATTTGTATTTAGTATAGTATTTAAGTAAATGTAGACACTTCTTCTAGGGTTGGTTGTATGACAACTCAGTCAGGTCAAGTGGATTCAAGTTTTAATTCTGAAACGTTTCACCATTCATCCAAATGGCTTCGTCAGTCAGAAATGAAAGTACAGAAGAAAACCCTCTTCTAAGGTCCACTGCCTGTCTGTGGCACAAAACTAGCTAAGAATATCATCCCATTTCCTGTGTGTGTGTGTGTGTGTGTGTGTGTGTGTGTGTGTGCACGCTCTTACCTTGAGTCTGGTCTCCAGGAGTTCTCTGCTGGTAATGATGTGTGTGACCTGAGCCTCATTGAGTCCATGAGCAATAGCCGGACCCCCCAGAGTGGAGTAGAGGGTNACACACACACACACACACACACACACACACACACACATGCGCGCGCTTTACACTCATGATCCAACAAAACTATGACATTTATAATTAACATTTACATAAATTGTATTTATGTCATAGTAATATGGCATCATAGATAATAATTTCTAAATCATGGCTTCTTCCACACAAGGACACGTAATTTAACATGACTATATTAGCAGTGTGGTCTTATAAGTAACATAAGTGATGGGATCATATTGATTCTGATATGGATTTGTCACTTCATTAGACATTCTAACAGACAAAGTCTGTTCTCGTTCTAACGTCTTTATATTGCTCATGAATAGAAGCTTGGGGAAACATGCTGAAGCATTATGTTATGTGTCTCTACACCCAGAGCAAGAAATGCTTTTATGTAGTCACATATAGCATGTTGTTATGGAAACTGATGAAAATGATTTAAATGAAGGAGTTTGATCTCTCTGGATGACTTTAGGTAATATCCAGATACCCTTACTGTAATATCCTCATGACTGTTTTGAAAGGTGCTAACAGATAAAGTTATGATAAAAGTTATGAATATAATAACACTTTTAAAAACTGGATCTGTCTTTATGAGGGTTTCTGAAATCTGTGTTATTCAGCATCACTATATTTTTGATTGTATCCAGCCGCTCAGCAAAGTCACCAATGCTGAACTCAACGACAGACAGATAGACAGACAGACAGACAGACAGACAGACAGATAGATAGATAGATCAGTCCAAAGTGTTTAACTGGGTTGAGATCTAGTGATTGTGAAGGACAAAGCATAAGATTTACATAATTTTCATACTTATCAAAGCATTCAGTGGCCACTCATGCCCTCTAAGAAAAGTATGTGTGTGCATGTGTGTGCAGCTAGCTTATACTGCCCCCTCTAATATCAAAATAAAAACTGGTGGTGGTGGTGGTGGGGGGTGCGGGGGGCAAAGGGTGAGAGAGAGAGAGAGAGAGAGAGAGAGTATGGAAGCAAAGGGAACCAGTTAGTTAGTTAGATCTCATGGATGGAGGTGTCATGCCCCTCATCCACAAACACACACACACACACGCACGCACGCACGCACACATGCACACACACACACACACACACAATGAAGAGCTCACACACTCAGGCTGCAGTCAGATTTCCACATCTGTACTGAGGAAGCCTCACATACTTCAAAAGTCAATGAACTAAAAAATTCAGCCTTGGGTTAAAGGGCAACTCCGGCAGTTTTACACACAAAATCAAGTAAATTACTGCAAAGTCAACNCCCCAATTCTAGGAGTGGCTTTAGTTTTCAAACTTGTCATCTTCAGATCCAACAGGAAGTGATCCTTGTGATGCCATGGAGGTCAGTTTCCCCTGCACATCTCCCTGTAATTTCATAAAAGCCTTTGTACATTTTGTTTTCACATGCTGAAAACAAAAGGTGACGTGCAAAACCATTGGAATCGCCCTTTAACTTGGCTACTAAGCATTTTCAATTAAGAAATGAATCCTTCAGCAGAAGTTAAAATATGAGAAAATGCAAAATTTGAGTTATGAGGTTCATTGTGTGATTATAGTATTATTTAAACAACAAATGCCTTGTAAATAAAATAATTTTCAGTGTAACACAGAAGTTGAACTCAAAAGTAATTAACACATTTGCCTTTTTTTGATAAACACACACACATACACACTCACACGCACCGAGTGTTTAAGTTTACTAAAGGACTTTGGCTGACTCCGTGATGCTTCTGTCAACATCAGATGCTCACGTACACCCCGTCACCCTCTTCTGACGCCATCACCCCTCGCTTCTCTGTCCCTTTTCCTCCCCTCCATCTTTCCCTCTCTCACTCTCTAACCTTTTGCTCCTCTGCACTCCCGCTCTCTCTGTGTGATATCCACAGCCCCGAGCTTTGAGCCGCCTAAGTGTTTGTCACTGTGAGAGAAAAAAAAAAAAAAAAAANAAGATGCATTAAGCGTGTGTATTTTCAAGCCGTGACAGTTTAATGGAGCGCACAGAGAAGATGAAGGGTCCTTTAAGGACAATCAAAAAGATTTAATGAACAGAAAGTGAAGCTGAGGATGTTCAAAATGTAGATAATTGTCTTTGATGTGGAGTATACTTAGAGTGTATCAACATAGAATGAGTGTTGCTGTACTGCCCCCTATGGGCTAAAAGTGGAACATGCTTGAAAGTTTCTTCCCACAGACAGCTGCAGCAGCAGGTTTCATTACCTCCACCATGGAGGTTGTGTTTTAACCCACATGTTTGTGTGTTTGTTTAATTGTTAGCAAGATTTTTTAAAAGTTCTGAGCCAACTTTGATCAAACTTGATGGAAGTGTGGGGAGGACATGGCCCTGGGGAGAACATATCCAGATCCAGGGCCGGATACTGGAACTTTTTGACACCTTATGACCCATTTATTTTTATATATTCCTGTAAAAGTAATACATCAATCTCAAGAAAGAAACTCAGGCATATCTGTTCCACGTAGACTATCAAAATCCTTATCCTGGTCCTGACCTGGATAAGGATTTGGACTAAAATACATGCTTGGATGGGGGCACATTAATGGAATTGCTGCTTAGCAACAAATATGGCAGAACCACTAATGTAGCTGAGATGACGCTGATTCAGCAGCATGAAAATGGTTCTGACATTTTAATAGTTATAGAGATCCAGAAACATATTGTTTATTGTAGTTGTTTCTTTCTCTTTAGTCCAGTATATAATATAAAGACTAATTTTGTCAAGCCTTGACGGCCTTGAAGGAGGTATGTGACCTTCTAGTTTGTCTTAAGGAACATTTTGCTGGTTTTTTGATGTTATTTCTACATATTATACTGTATATATATATATATATATATATATGTATGTATAGTGTGANATGTTATTTCTACATATTATACTGTATATATATATATATATATATATATGTATGTATAGTGTGAACTTAGTGTGAACTTTTGTGAACTTTTCAAGAGTGGCAAAATAATTACCATAGCAACACAAGAAGAAAGCAAACAATGTTTTCTGGTGTGAAACGTTGCTTTAGTTAAAGTTACTCACTTGTGTTTATCAAACCTGCATGAAGACACAGTGCACTTGTGTAAAATAAAAATGAGTTGCTGGTATATGTGTGAGTTAGTGAAGAGAAAAAGAAGGAAGAGGATAAGGAAGAAAAAAAGAAAAGGGTCACTTATGTAACAGCAGAGCAGAAGGGACAACTTGATCTTCTACTGTCTCAGCTGGGCTACATATTACGAGATGTCCCTCAGATTATTGCAACCAGTAATATGCGTGTACATACACACACATGCACGCACACACGCACACACACACACAAATGGCTATGAATCAGACACATCTGAAAGATGTCCAGTGGTAACAGCCCAGCTGCATAAGGATCATAGAATGGCCTTTTAAATAAAACAGTACCATAGTAAAACCCAAATGTGAAGTGCAGCTGTTGTGTAGGTTTATTTGCTTTAATGCACATAAAAAAAAGGAAAAGCATAAACTTACATTTGTCCTAGACTGAAATTCCTAATGTGTTTTCTCCTGTCAGGAGAGCCTATCTTTTTAAAAATAAAAGACTTGTAGTCCAAGAATTTTCATAGGCATTATTTTTTATGAGAAAAAGTGAAATTACCTTAAAGGACCATACTAACCATTTTGCATGTTTGAGCTTAATATATTAATTTTCATACATGTTATGTTACTGACAATCATTTCAGCTTTCCTGATATTTTACTAAATCTCTTAATCTTTCAAATCAAATATTCAAGCGATACACCCACCTTAAAAATTGATGTTTCGCCCACTAATAGTTACACAGAATTATGAAGTTACGGCCGTTAAAATTTCCATAAACGCAGGTTTTCTTTTGGGACTATATTTCCCGGTGGAGAGATACAGTCACTCCACACTTTTTATTGCACTTAGATGCTAAAATTACAAAACTTCAAAAAAAAAAAAAACCTGAATACACGTCTTGTTGGCAATGATGGATTTCCTACCCCAAGAACTTTTCAAGTATCAACAAGTTGATTTTAATAGTGTACCAGAACGAACTGAAACCAGTGGAAATCTGGAAGGTAGGAAAAAATGTCTTTAATTCACTGTTCCAGTAGTATGCTTTGGGAAATGATTGTCAGTAATGTTACATGTATGAAAACTNTCACTGTTCCAGTAGTATGCTTTGGGAAATGATTGTCAGTAATGTTACATGTATGAAAACTGAATAGGCTATAATATGTAAAATGGGTGGTATGGTCCTTTAAAGTTGTTGTTGAAAGTTGAATTACACCTACACATGAAAAGGATAGCTTACCTAAACTATCCTTTCCATGTCACGTGCTAAACAGGGAAATAGTGTGTGTTATATTATCAATGATTTCCTTTTTCTATGTGGAGTTTATTAAGTAAAATATATTCTCAAGACAGTGGTAGTGCTGATCAATTTTACAGCAACCTAATTCTATTCTATTCTATTCTATTCTATTCTATTCTATTCTATTATGTTGCTGCAAAGGTGGATCACTTTAGAATAAATGCCTATTACTATTTATTAACTATAAAATCAGTTCCAGCACACAGCACTTTTAATGTGTGAGTTTTTAAGTATTATGAATCACATAACCAATCATCTGCCTCAAAATAAAACCTTCAAAATTAATATGTAGAAGGTAATAAGATGAAAAATCAAGTGAAAGTTAGCCGCAGCAAGACAGAATACATGGCTGTGAATGAGAGGGACTCAAGTGGGATGGTGAGGTTACAGGGAGCAGAGATAAAGAAGGTGGAGGATTTTAAGTACTTAGGGTCCACAGTCCAGAGCAATGGAGAGTGTGGAAAAGAGGTGAAGAAACGTGTGCAAGCAGGTTGGAATGGGTGGAGAAAAGTGTCAGGTGTGATGTGTGACAAAAGAGTCTCGGCAAGAATGAAAGGAAAGGTGTACAAAACGGTGGTGAGACCAGCGATGTTGTATGGCTTAGAGACAGTGGCACTGAGGAAAAGACAGGAGGCAGAGCTAGAGGTAGCAGAGACTAAAATGCTGAGGTTCTCTTTGGGAGTGACGAGGATGGATAGGATCAGGAACGAGTACATCAGAGGGACAGCGCATGTTAGATGTTTTGGAGATAAAGTCAGAGAGGCCAGACTGAGATGGTTTGGACATGTACAGAGGAGGGATAGTGAACATATCGGTAGAAGGATGCTGAGGTTGGAACTGCCAGGCAGGAGGCCTAGAGGAAGACCAAAGAGGAGATTTATGGATGTAGTGAAAGAGGACATGAAGTTAGTTGGTGTGAGAGAAGAGGAGGCAGAGGATAGGGTTAGATGGAGGCAGATGATTCGCTGTGGTGACCCCTGAAGGGAAAGCCGAAAGGAAAAGAAGAAGAAGAAGAAGATGAAAAATCAAGTCAGCAGAGATCAAATGCATTGACATATACAGTATGTAAGGGGTTAAATATACACATTATGCACCTTTTTAAAAAAAAATCACCACATTATATAAATAATAGTCACCATTTTTTAAAAGATTTTTAATATCTGTTTTAGTGTTTGTTTTTTATATGCCTGCCATTTTTAATTGCCCTTTGAGGCCAAATAAAGTTTATTGAATTGAATTTCATTGATAAAAACCTTGTATTTGTGGCAGTGTTTGCAGTAATAACTTAGTTACTCTTTCTTTTTCTTGGCATTATTTTGTCTATATGTGTCCTTGTATTTCATGTGTCTTTGACTCACGTGGAAAGTTGTACATGAAGCAGGCCTGGGCTGCTATGATCCACTCGGCCCGCGTCTCGCAGAAGATCGCAATTTTGCTTTTTGGCCGCTGGCCCAGCGACAACAGACCACCGCCCAACCTGGATGCCGCCGAGAGGGTCTCCTCATAGGTGAGCCAGCGGTACTCCCCCAGAACCACCTGCAGGGGGAGGAAGAGAGGGAGGAGTGTGGGAGAGAGAAAGAAGAGGGAAGTCTTGGTGATGGAGTGAAGGGAGACTAAATCGTTATCTTTTTTATTTTAACTTTTTTTGATTATGCTTAACACTATAAAATCACGCACATCCAAAAGACACCAAATACAAACTCAAAAATTCATACAAAAACAATTAAGGAGAATACAGTTATGACTGAAGCCAAGGCTTATTATGCTGTCCCTTTATATTTTAAATGTACTTGCTCATAATATATATCTATATATTTATATCTATCTATCTATATATGTATGTGTATATATATATGTATGTATGTGTATATATATATATATGTGTGTGTGTGTGTGTGTGTGTGTGTGTGTGTGTGTGTGTGTGTGTGTGTGTGTGTGTAAATTAGAACATTACATTAACTAGATGTAACTAAATTAGAGGTAGATGAAAATGAAGACAGAAAGAGAGGAAAAAAAGGAAAGAAGGATCTGAGCAAGTAAGGAAGGAAAACAGGAGAAACCCTTTGTAGTTCTAAGAATCAGAATAAGAATTATACATAAACTTTTTATAGTACCACCTTCAAATGGTTGTAAAGATACCTTTCATGTTGCTATAAGTACCCAGAGTGTATGCAGTTGTATGACCCTGTACCTTTAAAGGAACATATCGGCAATTGTGCAGGATTGAGCCAATATACAATATACAACCAGCATACATGTTATGTTACTGACAACCAATTTCTAAAACATCAAACCATATTTTAGTTTTCCTGTGATTTTTTTCAAATCCCCTAATCTTTCAAAATCAAATTTTCAGGTGATACATCCAACTTAAAATCAAATGTTGCGGCTTCCAACACTTGTGCATGATTATAGAAGGCTTGGGCCATTTTATTTTCTTGGCAAAAGCCATATTCTCCAGGGACTATATTTCTTGGTGGAGAAATACATCTTACGTGAAGCTCTGAACTGGATCGGTTAAATAAAGTTATTTCAGCAGTATATATATTTATTTAGTTATTTCAGCAGTATATATATTTGGGGAAATGGTTGTGAGTAAAGTAATATGTATATGGATTGTACATAATGGGCATTTTCTCAATGTAATATGACTGACATGAAATCAATTATTGTACAGTATGAGGCCACGGGCGCACACACACACACACACACACACACACACACACATTACAGAGAAAGTTTGTTGCAAATATATTAGTGGGGTTATACTGGCTTCTACTGGTTTATAATCAGTGTTGCAGCATCTGAAGCATGTGCCATAACATGCTTGGCCATTCCCAGCTGACACTGTATGTGCTATTTGTATGCAGACACACACACAAAGATACACAGTAATGCTGACATGACTGGTGCTGGTTTAGAAGAGTGTTACTGGTTGGTAGAAAAAGCTAGAAGTTTAAAAAAACAAAGGCATATTCTCTTGCAGTAAAAAGTGTTGCAAGGTTTGAGTAGGTTTAAATGGATAAGAAGGATCAGACAACTGGGATTACTGGGGTAATTCAGAGGTAATGTAATTACACGTCACATTTGGCTCATTCTGACTGTAAGAGCACAATCCATACACCAAAACATACACTCAAGACTCCCTGAGTGTCTTTTGTTTGAGAAATGTGCAGCAATGAAGAGGTAATGTATTTGAGGTGATTGTGGATGGTGTTTGAATGAGCATATAGTCAAATTTAAAATATCAGCGCCAAAATATGCCAGTATAGGTCAGTATCAAACCTGTGTCTCAGGGAACACATCAAGCTGTCAAGTAAAGGGGGAAAGCAAGGAATTTTATAGCAGATATATTATACAGATTTCCATAATTCATATTTTTCCATTTAGGGCCACGTTTGAAAAAAAACAAAACAGGCAAAAAAAAAATAAATAAATAAGGATCCACTTCTACTCTCCCTTGCTTTTGCTCCACTGTGCACATTGAGTGAAAACAGACCACATTAGGTATTGTCTCTTTATTACAACCTCTTGAAAAGCTTGCTCTGTTCTGATTGGCCAGCTGCAACAGGCCTGAGCTGGCAAAATACACGGTCTGCAAAACACAGTGTGAGTGCTGGCCGATCATTCTCAGTAAACTCTCACTTCCTGTATGTCTACTCAGGTGGTTACATGTTAAAGGACCACACCAACCATTAAATTTTCATACACATAATGTTATTGACAATCATTTCCCAAAGCATACTACTGGAACGGTGAATTAAAAATGTTTTTCCTACCTTCCAGACCGCCACTGGTTTCAGTTAATTCTGATACGCTGTTAAAATCAACTTGTTGATACTTGAAACGTCCTTGGGATAGGTAATCCATCATCATGAACATGTGTATTCAGGGTTTTTTCGAAATTACGTAATTTTAGCACTTAAGTGAAATAAAAAGCGTAGCATGAATGTACGTCTCCACCAGGGAAAAAGAAGACCTGCGTTTATCGAAAAATTTAAACGACTGTGACTTCATAAGACAGCATAACTATTAGCAGGCAAAATGTTGATTTTTAAGGTGGGTGTATCGCTTGAATATTTGATGTTGAAAGATTAAGAGATTTTGTAAAATATCAGGAAAGCTGAAATACAGTTTTATCCTTTAGGAAATGATTGTCAGTAACGTAACATGCATGAAAATTGAATACATTAGGCTCAAGATGCAAAATGGCTGGTATGATCCTTTAATGTAAACATATTATGTAGATAAAGCATGAATCTAAAACAGCATTTCAGGACCTATGAATTTGCCTTACTGGATGCATTTCTATAGGGAACCTTAAGTTTTTCAACTTTGGTAATGTTTGGTGCAAATTCCCTGCAATATTACAACTTTAAAAAGGAAGAAAATTAACCAAAGCATTACTTATCCTTTAATGTTACTTTAATGTTATTAGATTTTAGTCAGATCTATCATGTCACATCATTTCAAGTCATGGTCATCCTTGAATAGCACCTCTTACACATTATTGTCATGAAGTTCACCATCACAATTAAGACTGATTGTAAATATTATTTTCTTCACATTTTTTGCAACATGTGCATAGAAAGTGGCTCTGGGAAAAACAACACAGAAAAAATTCAAATGCAGAAACTAAAAGTTGCTTTGCCGTTCTCCTGTTATAGAAATAATTAGCTTGCAGCTTGTCGTGATCTTTTAAAATGAGGAATAAGGTCTCGTCTTTGATTGATGAAGCAAAATGGATTTTTTTAATTGTGATGAATATCTAATGTAGAGAAGCTATTCAAAATCTGTCAAAGCAGCTTGCACTTTACCATCCTCCCACCTAAGCTTTTCTATCTCCTGCTCTGCTTAATGCTTCACCTTTTTCATAGTTTCTGTCCTTGATACTTTTTGCCTTTGTGTGCTTCTACATTCCCTCCACCTCCATCCTCTTTTTAAACCTTGCACAACTTTTGCAACTCCTGCCCACTGAATCTCTCAGTCTGCCTCCTTAGCATTCATTGCTCTCAAATATTTCTATATCATAGACTAGCTGTGATGCAAATTCATCCCAGGAGCCATACAGGTAGATTTGCATGCAGGGTGATTAAGTATTGGGGTGTCAGTGCTGTATTGACTATACGCATGAGATAAGAATTGAACCTATGATTAAAATAATCATTCTGCTGCATTTCATTTAAAACTCTTATCAAATCTTCACAAATTTATGTGGCTTTGTCTCTTGACATCCTTGTTCTTTATCTCCCTGTTCTGTTTATATCACTTCACTGATGTGTGCAGTTCTTTAAAGAAGAACCATTTGTAATGTAAGAAAAAAAATCTGTTTATCTTTTACATAACAATCAACTGGAGAATGTTTAAAATGAATAGATTAAAGGACCATACTGGTGATCACGCATATTTGAGCTCAATATATACAATCCACGTTACTGACAACCATTTCACAAAATATACTATTTTAGCAGTAAATTTCTGAATATTTTTCCTACCTTTCAGACCGCTATTAAAATCCACTTGTAGGGACTTGAAACACAAATTGAGACACATAATCTATCACAGAAAACAAGAGGTCTATTAGGAAGACGACACAGAAGACGATCTCTGTCTCCGCCAGGAAATATAGTCCCAGGAGAAGACGGCTTTTACAGAAAATTTTAAATGACCGTGCTTTGTACAATTGTGCAAGAGTGTTAGCTGGTGAAACACTGAATTTTAAGGTGGGTGTATCACCTGAACATTTGATTTTGAAAGATTAAGAGATTTGAAAAAATGTCAGGGAAAGTAACATACAGTTGTATGTTTTGTAAAATGGTTGCTAGGTAACGTAACATGTATGCAGGTTGTATATACAGTATGGGCTCAAACATGCACGATCGCTGGTATGGTCCTTTAAGGGATTAAGGTGGTTAGTTTTAAATATGCATATCTATCTATACAGCTGGTAATACAAATGTATTCGTACTTTTACAATAAAGATATTTTTGTATTAGGCATTATCTTAAGTCCATTTCACATGGTTTACACTACAAGCTGTTAGTCAAAGATTTCACACTTATGTTCTTCTTTATTAAATACCACTGACTAATTCTACTCATACTTTTATTTTTTCTTGACATACACTATGAATATTTCCATATAGCTATGCCCCATCTTCCCCATCCCTCCATACCTTCTTGAACACCTTCCCGTTGCTCTGTTGCTCATCCTCCTCGCTGATCACCTCCCTCGTCCCCAGACAGTCTCTGTGGGGGAACCTCAGTGCTGCATGCTGAAACACCTTATCCAAGGTGTCCATTCCCGGATACAATGTCGTCACCAGCCTCTTCGTGGCACTCATCGCCCTGTAGGGTCCCTCGGGACATCCCAGCACCGAGCAGGCCTTCGCTCTCTCGGCTCGCTCCACCTCAGAGCCAAATGAGGTCACGTCCTCTCTGGAGAGCCAGCTGAAGAGGTAGTAAGGCAGGAAGGTGATGAAGGTGTATATCCACACCATTAGGTGGAAGAGGAGCAGCAGCATGGGGTTCAGGTCCTCCTTCAGCTTCATCTTGGTGAGGTAGAGGACAGATTGCTGACCTGGAGGCGGTGAAAGTCTAAGGAGGTAGCTGGAGAATTGTGAGGAAAAAAAGCTCTTTACTCTTCTGTCTTTGCAAATGTTTTTCTCAAAAGGCAATACAGAAAAAATATTTCTCCTGCTGCTCTGCTACTTGTTGGAGAATTGATCCTTCTTTTCCACAGCCCCCTACCCCACTTCTTCCTTTGAGAGCTTTCTCCTACTTCTTGTTGCCAGTACACACACACACACACAAAAAAAAAACACTACAAAATAACTACAGGTCTACACTAATACTGTAAAACAAACAAAACTGATTTTACAACAATAATTAACATCTAATTCCTTTTTTTTTTGCCATAAAAAATCTCATCCAAAATGAGACTATGCTGCTAAATCAACGGTTACTTGGGTTTTGCAGCCTTACGCAAACCTTAACTCAGCCTGTGTCATGTGTCTCCTCTAGCACTGGCAAAAAGCAGAAGAGAAACACCACAGCGACACACACACACACACACACACACACACACCGGCTCTGTTTTTCTTACATCCCACTGTCAAAGTCATCCAGTGTATGAAAGAAAGTGGGGAGGGGACTGATGGGAACAGAGAGAGAGAGAGAGAAAGTAAAAGAATGAAATCAAAAGAGTCTAACAGAAGTGCATGACATTAAGTGTGAAATGTGTGAGAGAGGTTTCTGAATGAGAGTGTGTGAGTGTGTGCAACAGGTTATAAGCCACTAGACAGAAGGAGGTAGGAACAGATACAGAGAAATAACAAGCTGCAGGAAAAATGTGGATTCACCAGCCACATTTTACGCAATAAGGTTTGGTGCAGTTGTTTCAAATGAATGTGTGTGTGCATCTTGTTTCTTATGTAACTGCACTGAAAGTAGTTTTATACTTTGACTACTATTGTTATTGTCTGTTTAATCTTTTCATCATTTTTTTCATCATTTTCATGATTTTATATATATATAAAATATTAAATATAAATATTTATATATATATAGACACGTACACATAAAATACTAATAGCACACATTCTGGTGGCACTGCGCATCTTTCTCAAGCCCCTGCACTCCTGCAGTGTGTGGATCTCTTATCTCTCTTACTGTAATGTCAGTCTCTTAAAATGTGGCACTCTACAGCAGAGTTTGGGTTTCCTTTGCTGATTTAACATGTCAATTTCACTTTGACAACAAAGGAAGCAGAATAAAGTGTGGATGTTAAATATGAAGCAAGTCAGTAACATGCCAGTCTTCATTAGCTTTTACCTGTGACACCCCTTATAGCAGATGTGCTGATTAATGTAAGGGAAGCTTTATGAATGAGTTTGAATTATCACAGTGCTTATTAGCGACATGCTATATAGTTACTGTGATTTTATTTTTAAATTCCCCCAATGTCTCTTGTCAAAATGCAAATATGGCCCCCAACATTCTATTTTAGCATCATTTTTTCATTATTCATAGGGGGTAGAGACTCAACTTCTTCCCCGAAACACACATCCTTTCCTTCCCTTCATTACTGCTCACGCACATCCCACTTCCCCAGTAGATGTACTCATTCCTCGTGTCCCATTGAGCCTTATGAATAATCAAAGAATTTTCTGGCAATGTTCTCCAAAACTGCCATGTGTTCCCTGTGGAGTGTGGAGTTTCTCTTCAGCTCTTTTCTCTTCAACTCAGCACTGTTATTCTCTTTCCGTCCTGTTACCCAGAATGCCTTGCTTCATCAGAAAACACTGCAGCATACTAAAACTGTGTCACTGTGGCCCAGATTCTTTTCCCAGTCACTCCTATCATCTAGTGCTTGTTTTTTGGATTCACTTCCTGTATAAATTGTTATTCTTATGCAAGACGTTTAAGTCAGTGTCGTACTGGATGACATGTAGCCGAGAGGTCATCTGGGCTAAACAAACTATCAGACTGCAGCCGTTGGAATTCAGGAAATATTGACTAAACGTCATACATAAGGCATTTATGCACAAAAGAAGAAACAGGCACACTTGCTACCATGCAGAAACATAAATTTAAGTTATGTTTAATTATTCCCTATAGGGAAACATTGAGGAAAACCATGAGGAAAACCATACAAACACTGGAAGAACATGCAAACTCAGCCCCAGCAGGGGTTCAAACCATGGACCCTCCTGCTAAAGTTAACCACTGATCTACCATTGCCTAAGTGGAAAAAAATGCATTTGTGTGCATGAAAACAACACACAAACTTTACCTGGAGAATCACATATAATCAATTTCCTACTTTCAATTGATATGCATTAATTACAACCCAAATCTCTATGTGTCAGGCCTGTGATAGACTGGTGATCTGTCCAGGATGAACCCCGCCTCTCACCCAATGACTGCTGGGATAGGCTCTAGCCCCCCATGACCCAAAATGGATGGATGGATGGATGGACAACCCAAATTAGCCAATCGTCAACCTGGTTTCATCCAGGCAGGTTAAGTAACTGACACCAGCAGGTTGCTGAAGCACCAATTCCCTGAGCACCAACCATGGTCCTTTAAAGTCAAGACCTTAAAGGACCATACCGGAAATTTTGTATGTTTAAGCCCAATATATACAATCTCTATACATGTTATGTTACTAATAACTGTTTCCCAAAATATACTACTTTAGCAATAAATTTGACTATTTTTTATTACCTTCCAGACTGCCACTGCTTTCAAAAGTACTAAAAATCAACCTGTAGAAACTTAAACACTTGAGACAAGTAATCCATCACAGTGAGCACTATATATCTGTGAAGTTTTTTTTTTTTTTTTTTTTTTTTTTTTTTTTGTCGATGTAACTTCATGTAACCATGAAGACAATGATAGTCTCAGCCAGGGACTTACGTTGTCCAAGGAGAAGGCTGCTTTTACTGAGCACTCAAAATGTCTGTGCCTTCTGCAAATCTGTATTAGTGTTAGAAGGCGAAACATTAAATTTTAAGGTGGGTGTATCACCTGAACATTTGATTCTGAAAAATTAGAGGATTTGGCAAACAAACGGGAAAGTAAAATATGGTTTTATATTCTGTAAATAGTTTGTCAGAAACAACATGTATGTGGGTCATGTTTATTGGGCTTAAACAAAATCGCCGGTATGGTCCTTTAAGAGTAGCAAGAGACGAAATATGTCAAATATGTAGCAGTTGCTTAATGGAGGGTTTTATGAAACAAGCAGTAGCTTTGCAAGCGGCTTCCCTCCACTGGATTAATTGAGAATATTCTAACAGTCTACGTATTGGTGGGGTGAGCAGGCATTTACTTGGGTGTGTGTGTGTATGTGTGTGTGTGTTTGTGTGTGTGAGACCGGTTCCTCAAGAAACTGTGAATGGATCTTTTGTGTGCTAACGTCATTGTACTTTCTTCCACAGGCAGGCTGAAGTCTTGCAGAAAGTTCAACGTGAGCATTGTGGTCAAACGACATGCCAGCAACACCGTCCCACGGTTAGCGTTCAGACTGCATGTGTGTGTGTGTGTGTGTCTGTGTGTGGTAGTATATACACTACCGCTCAAAAGTTTGGAATCACTTAAGTCATTTAAGTGGTCCTTGCTATTTTATTCAATAATACTGTTTTTTAAATGATATGAAACAAACACCAAAATGTATTTTAAGATGTTTTATTTAGTATTTCAAATATTTAGCGAACAAAATAAGTTTTTAAATGATAAACAACACTATTTTAGTGATGTCTCATCAAAGTATCCACTGTGAGATTTAATTGCTGCTTTGCAAATATGAGGCATCAGTTTCTAGAGCATTGGGGAATAATCAAGAATTTCATAATTAATAATTTTATAACTTTTATAATAATAATAATAATAATAATAATAATGTTATAACTTAATAATACCTTCATAATCTCTGGAACCACATACAGCTTCTCTACATGAATTTGGAATCATCTATAACTTATGGTTATGATTCTGGACAATTGTAAAATGTCTAAGTTTTTACAGTTTCTTGCAAATTATTCTAAACCTATGTAGCTGTACAATTACTAACAGACACAGAAAATCATTTTATACATACATATGAAACAAAACTAGTTTTACATGACTAGAAACATTGATTCTATAAGAAAATCACTAGTGATTCCAAACATTTGATCGGTAGTGTATACACATTATGTTTGTGTGGGCGGTGTGTGGGTGCATGATATACGCATATGCACACGCTTAGTGCATTTTCCCTTTTAAATAATGGCATAATCAAAAGTGGAAAAGAACTGAGGAGTTTAAAACATGATTTCACTGAGCACAAAACACAATTGGCTGGATTATGCGGATCAGTCTACAGCTTTGTCTTTGCTTTGTGTGAACATGGTGACATAAACTGCTGGTAAAAATGTCCGTCACCAGTCAGATTTCTTTCTTCATTATAAACTCTATTGGATACTTGTGACTTGGGTCAGGGCTGGATCTAAATTATCATATGAATGGCATTTGATTCAGCTCACCGTGTTTGTCATGTGGAATAAGGAAACTAAAAAAAAACTAAATCTGTTTGCCCTTTTCAGTCCACTCAACAGTCCACAATGTTCATAAATATATAGTATATATCTGAGATATGTTTGAAAACAACATAATGATGGAGACTTCTATCACTATGAGAAATATAGTTTGCAGGGAGGAGCTGTGTTTATGTGTGCTCTCCTCACATCGGACCATCACTGCAAGACAATAGCATGTCTGTGGAACGTAACTCTGATGGACCTAGATAGTTTGATAACCATTGCCGCAAGGAAAAGTTGACTTCAGCAGTGAGATGGGTCCTTGAATGCAGCATGGAAAGCAGTTTGAGGTTAGGAAAGTTAGAGAGGTGATGAGATGTTCACTGAAGTTCAGAGGAAGTGAAAAAGGCTCACTGAGTCATAAAATATATCATACTCGATTTGTTTTTCATACTTATATCAATGTTGAATATAAAATGCCTTTAATTATTTATTAATTGTAAAATACTGTGAATATCTGCTGCTGCAGTACATATATGCAAGTGCATTATCATTATGCTTTATGATTTTCTTTATATATTCTAAGTTTAATTGTATTGAGTACAGGTGTATATGTGTACCATCAGCAACTTATGGTGTTATGAATATACCCTAAGTCAATATTGTAATGTAGCTTCATAATGACAGTAATTCACTGTAGCTGCATGATGACACCATAGTCGCATAATGACAATAAATGTACTGAAAAGCAAAAAATAAGTTCAAAAATATGCTGTTGTTCATTAAATCTTGCTCTGTTAGGCTCTTCATATGCTCAGTAAAAAGATTAAAGCTATGTAAGTTACCAATTATTCATTGTTATGACATACTAAGACACTATATATACTCCAACATCACTGTAAAAATTAGTATAGTGTTATCAAGTTAATGTTTTCATAAATATTCAGCCAGATGCATTCAATCTGCAACATCTGGTTTCAGTCGAGCTACAATGGAAAGATAACTTCTGCTTTCAAGTTTCAAATAAAGTTCTACACTAATGCCAGTTATCATATTAAAAAGACAGAGAAAAATTGAGTACTGCATAAATAAGATAATGGTCAATAACAGTGATAAATAACAATACAATAACCATATCTATCACAACCATATCAACATACCTTAACATGATATCAACATATCACAACCATATCTACACGTGAAAGTTGGATCAGCTTAAGCTACATTCTGCCTATTACTTATGCTTAATACTTTGTGAAGTTTCCACATTTACTAATGGCTCAGTACATCACACTGACTGCAAAGTAAAATAAAATTTAAAAAAAAGTAATATTGCATCAACTCATTTCTTAAAAACAAAAACTCAGCAATAAGGAAGCAAGAAGAGTAAAATAATGTCTGCAGGAAATGTGGAGATTATTACTTAGCTTGTTATGATTTGCCACTCAGTATAAAAGACAACCCCTAAAATTAATATTTTAAGCAACAGATCATAAATAAAACTTCTTGCACGGAAAATTATATTTTACGTGCAAAGATACATTTTCCGTGCCAAACTATATTTTGTGCGTGTATCTACGCAGCGTGGCACAGCTGCAGCATCCTCAAACACCTGGACGCATCGCAAATGACCAAACTTACCCGAGACGTTTCCAAGGCAACGGTAGCGGATGTTAGACCGGATGTTTAAATACCGTCCAAAACAGCTTTTTTTTTTTTTTTTTTTTTTTNTCAGCCCGGAAGTAACACGCGCGCGAGCGTTGTTGTATGGGGAGGGATGGCGGGTGCGTGGGGTGGGCCGGCATTCCGTGCTTCATGATTGGATTCGTGGAGGTGGCGCGTGCTGAGGGCCGGACCGGGATGGAAGGAAGGCGCGAGGTTACTGACGGTCAGAGAGAGCGACACACACGCATGCACTCTCACACACGCACACACACGCACGCACGCGCACACACACTTTTTTTTTTTTTTTTTANTTTTTTTTTTTTTTTTTATACAGTAAAGAAATCATCCCAATAAACTCACACTGAGCAACATGACTGATAACCAGATGAAAAATCCACCTAACACACAAACAAGCAAAACAAGGAAAACATAAACAAAAAAAAAAACAAAAAAACAAACAAAAAAAGAAGGCCAACAAAATCCCCAAATTTTCATCCATGTTCCTAACCCAAGGAAGCTATGACTTTGAGTCAGCAGTAAGCGTCTGCGGATGATACAAAACTTTGAAGCAAGGACAATATAATATTTCCTGAAGGTGTGCCTGAATCTCTGTTCAAAGTTACACAAGTCCTTCACTCCCACCACCTGCATCATCTGACCATTAATAATCAATGCATCTTCTCTCTGATGGCATCACTCATCATTGTTTTGCAAGTCACAAGTAAGTCTCAAGTCTCGTCGCTCAATTGCCAAGTTAAGACAGATAAGTAAAAAGCCAAGTCACAAGTCAAGACAGACAAGTCCAAGTCAAGTCCATCCATCCATTCCTGCTTAACCATGAGTTCTGCAGCTCCTCAGACAGTCATTGGATTAAATCTGAGAATTTGACACCAATGTGTTCTGAGGGTCCTTTACAGACAGACAGACAGACAGACAGACAAGAAACTCTGTTAATAAGTAAAAATAACCAAATAGGAGCCATATAAACACTAGATGAGTATGTTTTCGAAAGAAAATATACTTCCTGCTTGAGTAGGATTCACTGTGTGTCTAGTAGGTTCTTAACACTATTGGAGATGATTGCTAGGCTTCTGGGAGGTGGTTGCCTGTGTGTGTGTGTGTAAAAGTCTATTAAAAGAGTCTCAGATAGTTAGATACACTACCAGAAGTGCTTGAAGTGGGCCCACCAGTGGACCTCTGTGATTTTTATTTCAGAGTATCAGGCCATTTCTGAGAGTACTAGAACCTCTCATAAATCTTTCATACTCTACAGAACTCTCGATGTACTCTTGATGGAAAACACTTTGAATTACCTCTGTGTCTGAATGGTGCTATACAAATAAACTTGCCTTGCCTTACTGCAGAACAATGCAGAGAAAACCAATAGCAAAGGTTGCAGCTGGACAAATTAAATTGATGGACTGTGTATTTATACCAGGGATGGGCAACTTTGATGAGGATGGGGACCAATAAAATGTCATTCTCACGGTCAAAGGGCCACACATTAAATAAAACAAAAATCACTGTGAACTCAGTACATACCTGTCAACATTGAGCTTTGAAAATAAGGGAGATTTAATGGGTCATCGACTCGATGACCAGACAATGGTGATCAGCACACGGATAAAGGGAGGACTTTTGTCTTTTTATGTCCACCTCAAGCACTGACTACAGGCCAGATGTTTAAGGCCACCCCCAGATTAAAAAAAAAAAAAAAAAAANATTTACAATTTATTGCACAGGAAATGACAAAAATACATAAAATAAATGTAACTAATTAGTTTTCAAAAAGAACATGTCAGCATCAAAGCACTTTGAAATAATTTCAGGCTCAGACTTTGGTTTCGTCTAAGTAAACCCTCTGGCCAGGTCAAAATTCTCTAAACCTTTTGCTTCTCTCTTGACTGGATGTAATTTTGGCATAATTTTGATGAATGTTTTGGATCATTGTTCTGTTGAAGAATGAAATTGTTACCAATAATTTGTAAACCAGATGGAGTCACATGTCTTTGAATGATGTTTTACAGGGTTGCAGAGCAGCAGCATGACCAGACTGGTATGTTAATCTCAAAATGATGTGGGAGAAGGCAGACAGCAGCTATTGAATAGAATGTTAAAACACATCAGCAGGGAGTTGGGTGTCAGTGCACGAATATAGACTCGGCATGTCTTCATTAAAAATCATTTCTTAAGCCATAGAGGCTACATAATGTGCTCTTGTTGACAAATTCTTCTTGAAAACAATTATTTACATTTATTTCATAATTGTTTTTGTCATTTCTTCTGTAATAAATTGTAAAACAAACAGTATATTGATTTTTTTTTTTTTTTTTANTTTTTTTTTTTTTTTTTTTAAATCTGGGGTGGCCTCAAACTTCTGGCCTGTAGTGTAGCTAGATAGATGGATAGAGTGCTTTCCTTTTATAAGTGCTCGCTAATAAGCTTGTTTGGGGGGTTGGGGTTTGGTTCAAATTAACATCACTTATTTGTCACATGATAAATGTTTAAAAAAAAACAAACAAAGGCATTCAATTTATAATAATGTGAAATATTAATATTGATAAGGTATCGATGAATTATCTGTCATTCATGAAACAGAAAAATCCCTTAGTGAGAAAACTGAATCACTGAGTTGTGTTGGATCGAAGCAGAAAATTATTCTTTTTTCAACACTTTCACACAAGGCTTGCACTGTAACACAGGTTCACACACTCTACCAGCCCGTTTCTCGTCTCTACTACGCATGCTCACTGTGTACGTGTCCAGATAGTAATCAGTCTCATACTGCCACCTTGTGGTCTTACAACATAATGCACAGGCACATTCAACTGAAGAGCAGTAATATTTCACATGCCTACAACATAACAGCTGTGACTTTTAATATGAGTTATGAAAAGTTTGAGTCAGTCATAGTCAGTTGCACTAACATTGATCCACATGTTTAAATTTAATTAATTTTTTGGAGCATCTTTGCAATGGGTCTGTCTTTTCTTTCAGGCTGCAGGAAACTTTGTGATGCTGTGCAGCAAAGGGAGATCTGCTTCCTTTTGTACCAGAGCAAGAAGGAGCCTGACGAGAATAATAGGGTTAGCATGTGCCCTGATTAGGACATTTATTTAAATAACAAAATAACAGTAATATAGTATAAGTTAATTCAGTGTTCAGAGCTCAGAGGAAAAACCATGTATTAAATTAAGCTTCTTACATCCAGAACAAGTTCTCCTTTGAAAACAGGCAATCACAACTTTATGATACTTAGGTGTTTAATCAATTGGCTTTTGTTCTGTGTGTGTTCTCATGTGAACCTCCAGAACTTCATTTCCAGTGAAGTTTTTACCACAAACTAAACAAATAAATGCTTTTTCTCCTGTGTGGGTTCTCATGTGAACCTTCAGATTGCAATTGTTTATGAAGTTTTTACCACAAACTGAGCATGTAAATGGTTTTTCTCCTGTGTGTGTTCTAATATGTAGCTTCAGATGTCCATTTCCAGTGAAGTCTTTGCCACAAATTGAGCATCTAAATGGTTTTTCTCCTGTGTGGGTTCTCATATGNAGTGAAGTCTTTGCCACAAATTGAGCATCTAAATGGTTTTTCTCCTGTGTGGGTTCTCATATGATACTTGAAACTTGAACTTCTAGTGAAGTTTTTACCACAAGTTAAGCAAATAAATGGTTTTTCTCCTGTGTGGGTTCTCATATGAACCTTCAGAGTTCCAGGGTGAGTGAAGTTGTTTCCACAAACTGAGCATCTAAATGATTTTTCTCCTGTGTGGGTTCTCATATGACACTTCAAATTTGAATTTCTAGTGAAGTTTTTGCCACAAATTGAGCAAATAAATGGTTTTTCTCCTGTGTGGGTTCTCATATGATACTTGAGAGTTCCACTGTGTGTGAAATTTTTACCACAAACTGAGCATCTAAATTGTCTTTCTCCTGTGTGGGTTTTCATATGATCTGTCAAATGTCCATTGTTTGAAAAGTTTTTAGCACAAACTGAACATCTTAATGGTTTTTGTCCTGTATGTTTTTCTCTCATGTGTATCTCAATATTAGTTTTAGATGTAAAAGGTTTCTTACAAATTAAACAGCTGAAAGGGTTTTCTTTTGAATGATCTGTCATGTGCCAAACCTGGCAACTGACTACTGTCTCTCTTGTGTGGCTGATCATATGTAGCTTCAGATCTTCCTTGAAGCTTCTGTTTTAGTCTGTTGAGCTGAGCTTTGAGCTGGATGCTCTGCATCTCTGTTCTCCTCAGTATGGCTTTGATGAAGCTGTGAGGACTGAGCTCTCTCTTCATCATTGTCAATGTTCACAGGAAGAAGAATGAACAAGAAATTGGTGATATTAGCCTCCTTCAAATCTTTAAGTTGTTCTTCTCCATGACTGNAAGAATGAACAAGAAATTGGTGATATTAGCCTCCTTCAAATCTTTAAGTTGTTCTTCTCCATGACTGCTCCGCATTTCCTGTTCTTCCTCTTTAATGTGTAGGGACTCTGGTTCCTCCTGCACCAACAGCTGCTGGATATCTGCAGGGAATATTGCTGAATCTGGTCCTCCACAGACCTCTTCATCAACTCCTGTCTGTTCAGTTGAGCTGGTTTTTAGATGGTCAGCCCTTCTCTTTGCCTCAGTTTGGCTTTGATGAAGCTCTGAGAACTGAACTCCCCGTTCACCATCTTCAATTTTCATAGGGACCACAGAGAACGGTGACTTGGTAATTTCGGCTCCATTCACTTCTAGAAGCTGTTGGTCTTCATGACTGCTCCACATCTCCTCCTCTTCCTCTTTAATGTGTGGGGACTCTGGTTCCTGCTTCACCTGCTGCTGGATCTCTGCAGGGAATTCTGCTCTGTGTAACAGAACTTCTGGGCTGAAAGCAGCGTGCAGTGGTTTATGTGGTCTGACGTTCTGTTGTCGTAAACAAGACATTTCCTCCTCGTACTCTGCTACTGTTGTTTCAAACAGCCCAAATATCTCCTCAACACTTAATCTCTGATTCACCAGCTCTCCCAGCATCTGTACTTCAGACATTTTGACACAATTACACAAACTTTTTCACTGACGAGCGCTGTGTTGTTTCCGTCTCGGTGTATTTCCAGCTAGCATGCTATGCTAACCTCAGTAGCTTTGTAGTCTATTTGGAGATGAATCGATGATTAGAAAAAAAAACCCAGCGTGTTCATTTAGAGAGATTTATCCATACATACGGAAGATCGACTGCTTTGTTCCTCTTTCATGAAGAGAAGAATTTAAGTCACAAAAAAGCTGCATCTCGTGGAACCATTCTGTTTTTTTTTTTTGTTTTTTAAATACGAACTTTATTGAAAAAGGCATGAACAGCCAGGTCGTCTCATGACAACACTCAAAATAAATTAAACATTTTAATGTACAAACATGTTAAAATGGTAACTAAATTGAAGGTCTTAAAGGTTTTTTTTTTATTGTTGTTTCTTTTGAGAGCATATAATAGTGTTAATATAATGTTTGGTGTCATTTTCAAAGGCAGGAAATGACTTTGCGGTTGGATAACTTAGATTTATTTGCTAACAATCATATCAAATTATTTGTTTCAGCAGAAGAATTCTTCTAAATGTGACCTCCAGTAAAATTTACAGCTGATTGTTCATAACATGTATTTTCTGAGAATTTTTTATTTTATTTTTATGTTTATCAAATCGTCTAGATCAGGGGTGTCAAATTCAGGCACAGAGGGGGAATATTAAAAATTGTGTCCAAGTTGAGGGCCAAAAAGGGTCAGCCTTTATTGAAAACACACTTAAATTGGCCTTGTTTTCATCAAAGGTGTTAAGACAAATTATTCACTAATATGAATTTCACTTTAACTGCTGCTCCCAACACTTTATAGAATTCAGAACAAACCAGAGGTATAGAAAAAACAAATGAGAGATCAAATTCAAAATAGCATCATTCTTTTTCTTTTGTCTTCCTCTCTATCAGCAGTTTCTCTGACTCAATGAAAAAGTTTTATCACAGGCAATAAAAAAAAAATAGCCTGGAAACTGTAATTTTTCTCAAGGGAAATCTAAGATCACTCTGTTTTTCATAAACAACAGCAACAAGCAAAATGAGAATATGATTTAGATGTGATCATGCTTTCTTATGTTATATTCTTTAGTTACAGCCACATCAGCTCTGCAAACAAGTTTATCCCTAATAGCAGTCAACAGCTTCTCTAACTGCCACCTGCTTTCAGAGTCCACCTTTCATTTTCTTCCGTGGGCTAGCTTAAAGTTCATTAAACGTGACTGGATGAGCAGGGGAGGGGAGCTGGAGCTTGTAGGCGTTGATTGACACTGTTGCAGTGCATTCTGGGATTTGTAGTATCCCTAATGTGCGTGCTATATACCGGCGGACCAGTTATTATAGAAATTAGATATTATCCCGCGAGCCAGATACAAGAATACAAAATAAGATAAAGAGTACCAAATAAGCTTAAAAAGTTATCTTCATTAACATTTACTCCTGAAACACAATCTCAGACGTGTGGCCCAGCTAAGTCCGGTGTTCTGTCCAAATAATCAGAGATGATCAGTCAGCTCAGCCAGGCTGAGCAGGTTCATCTTGTGCAGGATTGTGTTTCAGGGGTAAAATGTTACACAATCCCGTGTACATTTCAGAGCATTGGATAGCTGTCACCAAATTAAGTTTTGAGATTTTTTAATGTGAGAAAGTAGCTGCTTAGATTTCGAATATATGGTCGACTGATTAAAATAATACTGAATTAAAACTTTTTTCGATGTTTTCGGAGCTGCGCCAGCAGCTCGCTGTGGTAAGGACAGTCTGCAGCCAGCCAGGTAGGAAGGAAGCCCCGCCCACAGCCAGGTGATTGACAACTTGGCCCCCAAGAATATATCGGAGAATGTATCCGAGAATATAAAGATGAATATATAAGAAAAACAATACTTAAATAAAAAATAAATAAATGAAACTAAAAAAAAATAAATACATAGATAAAAAATACACGGAAATTAATATAGAAATTTAAATGGGAAAAATGAATATATATATACTGTATATGTACTGTATATGTGTGTACATATATTCCATATGTGTGTGTGTGTATATATATATATATATTAATATATATACAGTATATATGCAGAAATAAATGAACAAATAAATGTGATAATAAATAGAAATGCTCATAATTATTCTT
The DNA here is from genome assembly GCA_014773175.1 of Lucifuga dentata. Lineage (NCBI taxonomy): Eukaryota > Metazoa > Chordata > Actinopteri > Ophidiiformes > Bythitidae > Lucifuga > Lucifuga dentata. The sequence goes on from VXCM01004384.1 coordinate 63,297, forward strand.
CTTTTATGTATTTTTAATTCACCTTTGTATTTCTTCTATTTATTCTTCCTGCTATTTCCATATTTATTTATTCTTTTATTTATTCCTCTTTGTATTTCCACATTTATTTATTTATTGTTTTATTTATTTTTAATTTTGGCACAAAATTATGGTATTCCATAGGTGGCGTCTGATCATAGTTTTGGAGACTTTCTGACACAAAAACCCAACTTGTGTCTGCAGTTCTCCAGCTGTGATCCTTGGAGATTATTTGGCATCTTGAACCACCATCCTTACAGTGAGAGGGCTCAATATAGACACACATCCTCTTCCAGGCCGATTGAGAAAAATATTTTTTTTCTTAAGAATTTCTTTTTTCCCTTAATTATTTTTACTTTAATTAAAATGATATTTTTGTTAAGGTTTTGAATGAAAGATCAAGAGGTTTAAAGACTTTTTTTCACATCCTGTTTTGTTCTAATTTACCATCAGTGTCCACATTTGTGGAGGGCAAAGATGGCTATGACTGTTTAGTAGAAGAAAGCTGCTGAGACTTAAAAACTCTCCTGCTTTTAATTAATATAGAGACACACTGCTAAAATCTGCACACTAAATTACTAGCATGTATCAGGAATTATCACATCTCAAATGCTGCATATGACCCCGAATGGAGATTGTAGACTGATCTGGTTGTTATTTGTTATAAAGTGGCTCCATCCTCTGGCAGAATGGCTCCTCTGCAAAGGGCAAACAGGGATGAGAGACTGGCACAGTATGACAGAAGCCTTTACTAAACATTTTGAGGGAAAATCACTGGATAAATGTATGGCAACACAACAAAATTAATGTTACAATTACTATCACAGCAGTATTTGGATATACAGTAGATGCTGCAATCTATATTAAAAATTACATGGTAAATCAAATGTTATTCAGATTTGTTTTCCTAGAACCAAGAAAGTTTGGGTTTACATTAAAAAAAAAATTAAACGTGTAAAGTATTCCGAGTCTACATTTTGAATATCTGCTCATACCATGATATATGTTACACACCAATACATCTGTGGAAAATTTGTCCTTTTCTTCATTTGAAAGTAGAGTACATTATTGAAGATGTTAAGTGAGATTGTGTTCAAATTTATTTATTATTGGGATAAGCCCTTGAGATGCAGCATCTCATTTTCAAGGGGGTCCCATTGTTTGCATTTCTTATGTTATGGGTCCATTTCTGCCACTTGAAAAGGAAAAAAAAGATGGTAGTTTTTTTTTTCAAGTGGTGGAAACGGACTTCCATAATTTCTGGTCTATGCTTACAGACAATAAGCAGACAGGAAATGTGTAATTATCACCAAAATGACCAGCCACAAAAGCCACATTTCTAGGTTGCCCATGAGGTTGCACATTGTTTGTTCTGATTAGGACATTTATTTAAGATAAGAGAAACCTTTATTTATCCCGAGGGAAATTATGCACTATATTTATAACAGAAATATATAGTATGAATTCAGTGTTCAGAGCTCAAAGGACATAAAAAGCAGGTATGAAGCTTCTTACCTTAATAAGCAGAACAAGTTCTGTAAAAACTGACAATCACAATTTCATGATGCTTAGACGTTTAATCAAACTAAGAAATAATAAACATGAATAAAGATGTAGTTTCCCTCAATTCTTAAAATCACATCAACACTTACCAGTGATTTACATTTACATAACGTAGTTCAACAAACATAACTACACAAACAGCACCACTTGCATTTGTTTATGGACTTCCATGACACAGCATCAACCAGTGCACATATTACCACATTCTGAATAAATGTCAGTGTGTCTTTGCTACAATAGTAATGTAATAATTGAAGTGTTTTTGGTCTGGTGTCATGTCATGCACACTATCTGGTGAGAACAACATCAAGAATCAGAATCCACAATATATGCTGATGTTTTGGACTCTCATTTGTCTGGACGTTGTTTTTGGACTTTTTTCAGTTTCACCTTCAGCTTTCTCTTAAACAACTAAAGTAAACTGGACTTTGGGACACAAAATGTACTTATTAGATTTATAACTCTTGCGTTTTGCTGTTTGGAATGATAATTTAATCGATGTTTGTTGAAATCTTGAGACCAGGTTACCATAATACCTTCAACGTTTCATCAAAAAAACAAAAAAAAAAAACANAAAAAAAAAAAACGACAATATCAGTGAACAGGTTTTCAGATTTACTTTCTTCAACTTCTTCCGACAGGCTTACAGTTTTTAACCTGTGATTGCTGATTTGACCTCAAACATTGCAGCTAAATGTTTTGTCCTTGAGGTTGACTAACATGTGACTCTATAGTGTGGATTTGCATGTGATGCTTCAGAGTTGCACCTTGAGTGACGTTTTTACCACAAATTAAGCATGTAAATGGTTTTTCTCCTGTGTGTGTTCTAATATGTAGCTTCAGAGATCCACTTCCAGTAAAGTCTTTGCCACAAATTGAGTATCTAAATGTTTTTTTTCCTTGAAACTTGAATTTCTATTAAAGTTTTTTTACCACAAATTAAGCAAATAAATGGGTTTTCTTCTGTGTGGTTTCTCATATGATCCTTCAGACATTCATTTCAAGTAAAGTTTTTACCACAAACTGAACAAAGAAATTGATTTTCTCCTGTGTGGGTTCTCATGTGAATCTTCAGATTTCCATTGTTTATTAAGTTTTCACCACAGACTGAGCATCTAAATGATTTTTCTCCTGTGTGTGTGTTCTAATATGTAGCTTCAGAGATCCATTTGTAGTGAACTTTTTACCACAAGTTAAGCAAATAAATGATTTTTCTCCTGTGTGGATTTGCATATGAACCTTCAGACTTCTAGGGTGAGTGAAGTTGTTACAACAAAGTGAGCACCTATATGATTTTTCTTCTGTGTGGGTTCTCATATGACACGTCAAATTTGAATTTCTACTGAAGTTTTTACCACAAACTGAGCAAGTAAATGGTTTTTCTCCTGTGTGGGTTCGCATATGATACTTCAGAGTTCCACTGCGAGTGAAATTTTTATCACAAACTGAGCATCTAAATGGTTTTTCTCCTGTGTGGGTTCTCATATGATCCTTCAGATGTCCACTGTGAGTGAAGTTTTTACCACAAACCTGGCAACTGACTACTGTCTCTCTTGTGTGGCTGATCATATGTAGCTTCAGATCTTCCTTGTNCAAACCTGGCAACTGACTACTGTCTCTCTTGTGTGGCTGATCATATGTAGCTTCAGATCTTCCTTGTTGTTAAATGTTGCTCCACACTCAGAGCAGCTGTAACATTTCTTGGCAGTATCACATTGCTTACCATTAGCTTCTGTTTTAGTCTGTTGAGCTGAGCTTTGAGCTGGATGCTCTGCATCTCTGTTCTCCTCAGTTTGGCTTTGATGAAGCTGTGAGGATTGAACTCTCTCTTCATCATCGTCTTCACTCTTCACAGGGACAAGAGTGAATGGTGAATTGTTGATATCAGCCTCTTCCATATTTTGATGATTTCCTCCTTCCTGACTTGTCCAGACTTTCTCCTCTTCCTCTTTAATGTGTGGGGACTCTGCCTCCTCCTCCTCCTGGTCCAGACTGCAGCTCCACTCCTGCTTCATCAATGGCTGCTGGATATCTGCAGGGAATACTGGATCTAAGTTCATAACTCCTTCCGGTCCTCCACAGTCCTCTCCATCAGCTCCTGTTTTAATCTGTTCTGCTGAGCTGGATGCTAAAAGCTCTGTCACTTTCTTCTCCTCAGTTTGGCTTTGATGAAGCTGTGAGGACTGAGCTCTCTCTTCGTCTTCAATTTTCACGGGAACAAGAATGAACAAGAAATTGGTGATATTAGCCTCCTTCAAATCTTTAAGTTGTTCTTCTCCATGACTGCTCCGCATTTCCTGTTCTTCCTCTTTAATGTGTAGGGACTCTGGTTCCTCCTGCACCAACAGCTGCTGGATATCTGCAGGGAATATTGCTGAATCTGGTCCTCCACAGACCTCTTCATCAACTCCTGTCTGTTCAGTTGAGCTGGTTTTTAGATGGTCAGCCCTTCTCTTTGCCTCAGTTTGGCTTTGATGAAGCTCTGAGAACTGAACTCCCCGTTCACCATCTTCAATTTTCATAGGGACCACAGAGAACGGTGACTTGGTAATTTCAGCTCCATTCACTTCTAGAAGCTGTTGGTCTTCATGACTGCTCCACATCTCCTCCTCTTCCTCTTTAATGTGTGGGGACTCTGGTTCCTGCTTCACCTGCTGCTGGATCTCTGCAGGGAATTCTGCTCTGTGTAACAGAACTTCTGGGCTGAAAGCAGCGTGCAGTGGTTTATGTGGTCTGACGTTCTGTTGTCGTAAACAAGACATTTCCTCCTCGTACTCTGCTACTGTTGTTTCAAACAGCCCAAATATTTCCTCAACACTTAGTCGCTTGTTCAAAAACAGAGCTTGATATGAATCGGTCTCTCTGACCAGCGCTGTGTTGATTCCGTCTCCGTCGGTGTATTTCCAGCTAGTATGCTATGCTAATCTCGGTAGCTCTGTAGTCTATTTGGAGATGAATCGATGATTAGAAAAAAAAAAAACAACAAGCAGCGTGTTCATTTAGTGAGATTTATCCATACATACAGAAGATCGACTGCTTTCTTGAATCCTCTTTCTTGAAGAGAAGAATTTGAGCCAGAAGAAGAAAGGTGTATCTTTTGAACCACGCTTCTGCTTGGTCTTCTTCTTCTTCTTCTGTCAAATTATTGGCGATTGGAAAACCAGTACCTCTTTACCGCCACCATCTGGACTGGAGTGTAGTTTAGCAGACTAGCAGAGAGAAGGGAACAAAACTAAACGTTGTTCCATTATCGACACCCATTTCTCTAAGAAAGTTGATTACTAGATCTGTACTGTTGCCTGATTTCCCAAGGAGACTTTCCAGTAACATGCAGTATCCCTGTAGATGCTGTAAGAAGTTGACACCGCTCCTGCGTATTGTTTCTTTAGCTAATATAGCAACTTAAAAAAAAAAAAAAATCCCCTTTAAACCTACATGGGCTGGAACCCCCCAAAAAGTCAACTTTTAATCTTTATGTTGCAACTGATACAGAACGGTGAAGATTTCAAACAGAATGTCTTGCCTACATGTTGATTTGCCTGGCCTAAGACTTGTAAGTGCTGATGAACTTTCCGATATTATGACTGTGTTATGTGCATTGTTTCTGTCAATCCACTGTAATGCAAAAACTATTTCTAACAACGCAACTGTGTACTGACAAATAGTCTGATGTTCTTTCCTGAACAGCTGCATTATGCTCCAGGATGTAGAATGCAGTTCCTGTATCAGAGTCTTTAGATCCATCTGTAAAAATAGATTTCTTGAGTATTGGTTGTCAGTGCAACTTTGAACTACTACACAGGGAGGTGTATATCTGTTATATTTCCTGGTGATGATTTAGATCTATTCTTGAAGAGCCAGGGAGGTATGGATGTGATTACAGCTGGGCTGTATGCAAAGTCACAAAGGCCAGTGCTCTCAGCTTTTGCGTCACAATTCCAACCAAAACTTTTAAGTTACATTCTTGATGTTCCCAGCAGTATTTTAAAACAGACTTTGTTGGATGAGAGCTGTTGTTCAGCTTATGCTCACTCAATGAGTGAGCATAAGCTGAATTTGTCTGATCCTCAGCGCATTAATTCACCTGCATTGCTGTAACTGGGGAAGTTTTAAAAGACCCACTGCGTATTTGGAGTGCCCGAGCTCATTCGATGTCAAGTTTTTTAACATTGGTTTCAGCTGCTGACAGGTAGGCTATAGAGCCGTAATCAACTATTGATCTGCTAAGTACCCAATATATATTTAAGGGTGAATCTCTATTCGCTTCCTAATCTCTTCCTGTTAAACACCTGAGTATATTGTTAACCTTTTTGCATTTATTTTGGTTTTTGTGTATGTGAGATCGCCATGTAAGTTTTTCATCAAATCATATTCTCACAAACCTGAATTCTCTGACCTGCTCCAGTGCCTGACCATACATATTTAAAGATATTGGCTTATGGCGCTCATTGTTAGTTCCCATGTACAGCCTAAGACTAAGACTCAGAGATGAACTCTGAAAAATACTTCTAAATTATGGCATTCTTCTAGTAAAAACATTTTTCTATGGAATACAAACACAACAAGCAATTTTAATATACAATTAAAAATGTATTCGTGATTTTTCATGTTCTAATGAGGGAGAAGCTGCTCAAAGTGATGTCATTTCTACGGTGACCACTTCTTGGCTTCTTGGATTTTTTCCTGACCTGGGAGCCATGTGACGCCTGTGATGTCAACTTTCAGGATGGCAACTGCAGAGAGAGGGGGGGGGGGGG
>VXCM01004384.1:69669-95370 GCA_014773175.1 Lucifuga dentata
GGGGGGGGGGGGGGACCCTGAGGCTCAGAGTCTGCGCTCTCTGTCTTGATGATGATGATTCTCATCTCACAGGTCTGGACTATCAATACTTGTGGCATCTGGGTAGATCCTGCAGGACTCTGTCCTGGTTCCTGCTGGTAAGAAGCCACTGGTACTGCAGCTTCCTGTAGCTGGTCCATGAACAGGGTCAGTGGATCCTCCTCCCAGAACTGCTGCTCATCCTCCTCATCATAATTGGCTCACGTGTTGTTAAATTTTAAAACGTTTCTGGACCTCTTTCTTCTATTTTCCAGACCAGCTTCCTCTGGAAGCTGGACTGGAAAACTGGAAGTTGAGACCTGTGACATTTTTGGTGTCAACCTGCATGTCATCTCCAGGAACTAGAGCAGCTTCTTTTTGGGTGGATGCTTTGGTTCCTGCTGGTCTGTAACCATGAGTGCTGCAGGCTCCTCAGACACAGTCATTGGATTGATGTGAGAATTTGACACCAAACTGATCTGAGGAACCTTTGATAGACAGACAGACAGACAGACAGACAGACAAGAAACTCTGTTACAGTAATAAGGTCAAAGGTCAAAGGTCAACTTTATTTGTCTCCATGGAGAAATTTGGTTTGGGCATCGAGGTGCTGTTCCATACACACATCCATAAGTAATAATAAGTAAGTAATAAGTAATAAGTAATAAGTAATAATTATCCATAATAAGTAAAAATAATAAGTAATAAGTAAAAATAACCAAATGGGAACCACATAAACACTAGATGAGGCTGTTTTTTCTAAAGAAAAGATCATTTCTGCTTGAGTAGGATTCACTGTGTGTCTAGGAGGTTCCTAGACTATTGGAGATGATTGTTACACTGCTGGAAGGTGGTTGCATGAAGTAAAGTGTGTGTGTGTATGTGTGTGTGTGTGTGTGTGTGTGTGTGTGTGTGTGTGTGTGTGTGTGTGTGAAGTCTATTTAAATAGTCTCAGTCATTAGTTTGAGTGAGAGCTCCTGTCCTGATCATTGATAGCCCTAACCTTACAGCTCTGCTGCTGGAGGATGAATCCTGCCTGAGGCTGCAGGTCCTCAGACAGGATCGCCAGATTCACCCAGAATGTGCCAACTGCAGCATCTACATGCAGGATGACGGTAGATATCCATAGACCATCTATCTATCCAGATAGATAGATAGATAGATAGATAGATAGGTAAAAAGATGGAGTCCAGGTGGTGGCGGTGATGCACCAAANAGATAGATAGATAGATAGATAGATAGGTAAAAAGATGGAGTCCAGGTGGTGGCGGTGATGCACCAAATAGCTGGTATGCCACCTGCGAATGATATGACAGAAGAAGAAGTCAGGCACCGCTGCAGACAGCTACAGCCGGTTTGAGGGGTCCTTTTCCACGGGGCTAAGAAGGATTAGCTGCCAACATGCCGACTGTCGGTGTCAGAAGGGATCTTCTGTTCCAAGCTATGGGCAGAACGTACAGTAAGTGATGTTTATTACATGTTTACGTATCGTACAAACATTTTCTTTTGGTATTAAGCTTCCTTTAGCGCTGAAAAACAAAGGCTGTACTTTTGCCTGGTAGCTAGCAACTTAGCGACTGTTCACTAGCTGCGTTTGCTATTACTATCATGAATGATAAATAAAAACAGTAATTTAATTAAAATAAAATTTGGCTACGTGATAGTTTGAGATATATATATTTTTTTTAGGTTTGGCTATATTTTGTTGTGGTTACAAACAGTTAAACTACATTAACTAAACTAAATGCACTAGCATCTTTACGTTTGATTATAGCGTGATTGCATCATTTCCGCCGGCTCCTGTCATTTTAGTCCGAGCTGTGTCTCATTCAGTACTACTCACTAATATTGTACATTATGTATATTTTTTATACTGTACCGTGATAAATGACAGTACAGTACCAGATAAACAGCAACTCTGGAAAGCTGCTGCCAAGAGAACATTTTACACACAGAAACCTAATGGCCCTGGTGTCGTCTCGCTACTGTACTTCCTGCATTTTTATTGTTAAATAATCATGTCTATAAACAGTTACTCCTAAATCAAGCCAGTTTTAGTCTGTTTACACAAAAATTTGAGTTTACTTCCATTGTTTCCCCTTTACAGAGGAAAAATTATGTTATTAGCTGGTTTTACAGAGGTCCTGTCCAATTAGATTTTGTTTTATGTTGGCAATTTGATTCAAGAGTATATCTTGTTTTTCTTTGTAACCATACTGATTCAGTTCAGTTATTTGTTTTAGCAGAGCAGTGCACTGAATCAGCATATTTTACAATTGATGCATTGATGCACTAAATAAATTATTGAATGTACTCCAGAATTGGCATGCAGTCTGGAATTGTGTGAGTGAGTTCCTGTACAAGAATTAAAGTGGGAAGTTGGAATCAGGTTGGTTATTTACATTATACTCGACTTTAACATGACAGCTGTTTCTTGTTTTAGCCGACGAGGAGTTTGACGAGCTGTGCTTTGAATTTGGGCTGGAGCTGGATGAAATTGTAAGTGTACAACAGTACAGGAGACAAACTCCCTGTCTTACCTTTAAATGCTCTCTTTTTTGTGATTACAATGAATGCATTTATTGACAGTATAGGTTGCCACCTTTGCACTCATGAATTTTAGATTAGTGTTAATAACGCTACACGTTCATTTTAATATCAATTAAATACCATCTTTCATTTATGCATGATAACAATATTGATGATAACTGATATTTACTATGTCCATAAATGGACACTGGACATAGACTCAAAGCTTGGAATCACTAGTGATTTTCACATAGAATCAATGTTTCCAGTAATGTAAAACCAGTTAACATACATAGTTAAAATATAAAACTGTATAAAGTGATTCTACTATGTCTGTTAGTATTATTCTACATAATATATTCTACGTATTATCCTACATAATTTTAAAATAATTAGCAAGAAAGTGTAAAAAATTAAGATATTTTACAGTTGTCCAGAATCATGACATGAGTAGTAGATGATTCCAAATTCATTTAGAGAAGTTGTATGTGGTTCTAGAGATGATTAGGAAATTCTAGATTATTCTCTGATGCTCTAGAAACTGATGCCTCATATTTACAAAGCAGTGATTAAATCAATACTTTGATGAGAAATCATTAAAATAGTGTTATTTATCATTTAACCCCCCCCGCCAAAAAAAACAAAAAACAAAAAATAAGTATATACTGTATATATATTATATATATATATTTGAAATGCTAAATAAAACATCTTAAAATACATTTTGGTGTTTGTTTCATATAATAATAATAATAAAAAAACTTTGAATATAATGGCAAGAACTACTTACATGACAAGCGATTCTGAACTTTTGAGAGGTCGTATATATTGACATATAACTGGTAACTTCTCTGCTGTGATTCCAACGCAGACCACGGAGAAGGACCTAATCACGCGGGAGCAAGGAGACGGCAAAGCGTCAGGAGCATCTGACGTCATCCTGTACAAGATCGACGTGCCAGCTAACCGCTATGACCTGCTGTGTTTGGAGGGGCTGGTCCGCGGACTGCAAGTCTTCAAGAATAAGTGAGTGCTACCCTGTGTGTTAGTTTGGTTTATACTGTGTAAATGATGGGTTACACGGCATTTTGTTTTTGGTTGTGTTAACTAATGCTGCTTATGAACTCAAGATGCTACCACAGTTATAAGTATGGCGCATACAGACCTGCTATACTGTTGCTGCACACATTGCGTTTGTGTTCCAGGTTGGAAGCGCCCCGCTACAAGCGTGTGAGGCCAGCCAGCGGGGAGCCTCAGAGGCTGATTGTCACTAAGGAGGTTGGTGAAAACTTTGGGCTTGTGGATTTCACATGTTGTTTATGTTTAAAGGGGTATATCAGTGGTTTTGCATGTTTAAGCCCAATTTATACAACCCTGCATACACATTACATTACAGACAACCATTTCCCAAAACATATTACTGGAGCAGTAAATGTTAGAACTGTCTTTTTCTACCTTCCAGACTGCCATTGCTTTCAGATCATTCCAGTATGCTGTTAAAATCAACTTTTAGAGACTTTAAACATGCTTGAGATAAGTCATCCACCACAGCAAACACGACTTCTATTACATTTTTTTCAATCAAAGTAATTTATTTAATCGGTCCAACACAGAGCTGCATGGAAGACAGTGTATGTTTCTACCAGGGAATATAGTCCCAGAAGAAATAGGTTCTTACCAAAAAATTAAAGTGACTATGTCTTCTACAATGGTGCATAAGTGTTAGAAGGCAAAACATTGAATTTTAAAGGGTGTATCACCTGAATATAGTCCCAGAAGAAGACGTCCGTTCTACATTGGGATGTACGTGTTGGCAGCTGAAAAATGTAGTTTTAAGGTGGATGAATGACCTCAACATTTGATTGTGAAAGACTAGATATTTAGAAAAATAACAGGGAAACTAAAATACAGTTTTATGTTTTGCATATTGGTTGTCAGTAATGTAACGTATGCTGATATACAGTATTTGAGCATAAACATACAAAATCACCAGTGTTGTCCTCTAACACTATCATCAGTTTCTCAATTTAATGTAAAGCCATATGGATCTACAGACGATCATGGAAATCAGATTGTGTAAATTCTCAAATAGTGGCGAGGTATTGTTTGAGACCCAGCTTTTGTGTGATTATCAGTTTTTATTTTGGTATTTGTTGTGGTTCTTGGCTGATTTCTTTGCCGTCCCGTGCAGACAGCAGCAGTGCGACCGCATGCTGTGGCGGCGGTACTGAGGGACATCACCTTCACACAGGAGTGCTACGACAGCTTCATCGAGCTGCAGGAAAAACTGCATCAGAACATCTGCAGGTCAGACCAACCATCACCTCACCAGGTCACACGGGACACTGTACACTGTTTTCTGTCACCTTCTGCTCGGTGATTTCAATTTAAAACTACAGCAGCAAAAGTGTATTTATTAGTCTGTGGGCTAACTGGTCCAACCAATGTTTTACCTGCTGTAAAAAAAATAAATAAATAAAAAATCATTTTAATTTTATCATTCACCCATAAACTCTGCAGGAAGAGGAGCCTGGTGGCGATAGGCACCCACGACCTGGACACCATCTCAGGACCTTTCACATACACAGCCAAGCCTCCGGGAGAAATCTGCTTCAAACCCCTCAACCAGACCAAAGAGCACACAGCCACGCAGCTGATGAGCCTGTACAAGGTGAGCAGCTCAACAAGGGTCAGGTGTTGCACTCGCCTTTCTGAAAACAGTACTAACCGTGCGTTGTTTCCCTGCTTCGCACAGACAGACAGCCATTTGAGACATTACCTTCACATTATTGAAGACAAGCCTGTCTACCCCGTCATCTACGACAGCAACGGCATTGTCCTGTCCATGCCTCCCATCATCAATGGTGATTCATGTGCTCTTTATGTCTATGTGCTTGTTTCTGGCTTTTCTACACCTCTGTTACAAATATTTTTATTTATTTATTTGCACAGATAAAAACAATTAAGAATAGTAACAGAAAAAAATAGGACAATCACAGAAGTACCTACAAGTTAAAAATAACCATAAGGACATAATGTACAGGAAAGGCTGAAAAAAAGCTATAAAGGCTTGTCAAGTGGCCTTCCTAGATTTACATAGATATTTCATCAATATCTGATAAATTGTGAGTTTGTTATCAGTGGTGGGCGCAGTGCCTCAAAGCTGTACTAGTAAAAGCAGAGGCAACACTTTAAAAATGACTTTGTTGTAATACTATTCAATGATTCAATCCCATTAGAAAAAAATACTTGAGTAAAAGTCATTAAAGGACCATACTGGTGGTTTTGCAAGTTTGAGTCCACCATATACAAACCGCATACACATTACGTTACTGACAGCTGTTTCTTAAACTGTTTCTTAACTGTTTCTTATACTACAAGAGGTGTAAATATTAGAATTTCCTAGCTTGATTGCCATTTGTTTCAGTTCATTTCACTACACTGTTAAAATCAACTTTTAGAGATTACAAAAGTGCTTGAGAGAAGTAATCCATCTCAATGAACACGACGTCTATTACATTTTTTGTCAAAGTAACTTTATTTAACCGGTCCAACATGAAGCTACACAGAAGAAAATGTATGTTCCCAGGAGAAGATGGCTTTTACCAAGAAATGAAAAATGACTGTCCTTTCTACATTCAGACATATGTGTTAGCAGGCAAAACTTTGAATTTTAAGGTGGTGTAACACCCAAACATTTGATTTTTGAAAGATTAGGGGATTTGGCAAAATAACAGGAAAACTTAAATATGGTTTTATGTTTTGGAAATTGGTTGTCAGTAACGTAACATGTATGTGGGTAGTATTTATTGGTTTAAACATGCAAAATCACCAGGATCTAATGTTAATATTATTGAAGTATAAAAACAAAAAAAGAAATTTACCATAAATAAAAAAATTCCAAGATAATGAAAACTCTCCTATCTTATAACAGTAAAACACCGATTTCTGCTTTCCAGGGGACCATACGAAAATCACCCTGCAGACAAAGAACGTCTTCATCGAGTGCACGGCCACAGATCTAACCAAGGTGCAACAAAAACCAAACGAGAATCACAAGAAGCCTACGACATGCTGCCTCCACTCACTGTTATCATGGAAAACTGACTTAAACATTTTTGTGTTCCTTCCAGGCAAAGATTGTGTTGGACATGATGGTGACCATGTTCAGCGAGTACTGCTCACAGCCTTTCACGTGAGTTGCACTTCTGTCTCAAACCACGACCTCTCCCCTTTTTAGAGACTAACAGTAGCCAGGATTCTATTTCAGCTTTTTGAAGTGTGTTTCCCTGAATACTCTGCCTTGAAAATCAATCTTGTCCCAGGCCTGGGAAAGATACATGGCTGGCCTGCATCTACAATCTGGTTGGACACATCCAGAAGTACAAGGCTGTTAAGCAAGTGTTTGGCCAGCATCCATGTTTCATAGTCTGTGCAGCTCAGGCCTGAAGCAGCTGGCCAATCAGAACAGAGCAGACATGTAACCCTTGCATACTGTTCGGGTCAAATTTGACCCATTTTGATGTTTGAGAGCAGTAAAAACACTTTAAATGACGTTCTTTTAGCCTGACATTGGATGACTTTTCCTGAAAAAACCCCAGATGTACAAAAATGGAAATACTTGCAAATTTTATATTTTTCTACAGCAGCTACAGATTTTTGTACATAGAAGCTGTTCCGGGTCACATTTGGCCCGTATTTATTGAAATTAATTTTAGGCTCCTGTAGGCCCTCTGGCGAATCTCGAAACAGTGAAAGAGTAAAACTGTGCATTGATAATGTACATATGATGTACATAGGGAACAGAAGTCTGAGGATATGTGGCTACTGTCGTGAGAACAACAGTTGCCTGCACATCTATACAACATAGCAAAATGCGGGGGGTTGGGGGGGTCATAAGCAGATAAAAGTAGACATTTAAACAGCCTGTTTTCATTCATTATGCACAACAGTCCTGATGTTCAAGAGATTCCTAAATGGAAGTAAGAACACAGTTTTGTCTAAAGGCAGCAGCCATGTAGTGAGGCTAACTTTTTCTCCTCTCTCTCTTTTTCTCCATCAGTGTCGAGGAAGCAGAGGTGGTGTACTCAGACGGCAAGACCTGCATATATCCAGTACTGCATTCACTCCCTCTACAAACCAGCGTATGCTCCATGCAATTTAAGTTACTTTGAGATCAATTCCTCCTAATTCTCTGCTGTCGCTCCCCTGTTTGTAGGAGCTGGCTTACAGGAAGGAGAAGCTATCCAGCAGCTTCATCAACCGCAAAGTTGGCATCAGGTGAGCCATTCGAACCTACCTAGCACATTAGGGAAACTACAAAGTAAACAAATCAAGTCAGGTAAATGAGGTCGTGTATGCCTCATTTACCCAGAGGACAGTTGGTGGAGCATGCTTACTGCACACGATTACTACTTCACAGCCTCACACCGTGCAGATGTGCTGAATTACAAATGATGTCAGCTGTAAACGCTAACTTGCATCTCACCTTATCTTGTGATATCACACCATACTACTAATACATTTTTTTAAAGTAAGAGTGAATACAGTATGTTTACATACACATTATGATCAATATATGTACTGCGATGAAAGCATAAAAGCGATTAAGAAGTATACATGAGTGGAATTCTAGGAGACTTAATTTAATTTAATTGGAGTATGAGGGAGACAGGTGAGGAAATGCACGCTGAGTTTGCTAACTTCGATTAGAAAACAACAGATCGTTTACATGCTTGAGTAAATCGATTCACAATTGCATAATCTAGGTCTGTTACTTGTAGTAAACCTATGTCGATTTATGCTGATTTCTAATTATGGAGTTTAAGTGATGTGTGAAATAAAATTGCTTTCTTGCCTTAATCGGTGTACAATCAAACGTTTCACATGCATGCAAATGTACTGATTGAGCTTCATAGTACTGGCTGCTCTGTTAATGAGCTCTTCTGCTTCAATCAATCAAACTTAGACCAGTTTCTTTGTTTTTTTTTTGGGTTTTTTTCCCATTATTGAATATTTATCATGTTGTTTTTATATATTTGGGTAAATTAGTACAGTGCCCACTGAAAACGTGCCTGTTCGCCATGCCATAATTTATGGTGTGCACCGCAGCCTGCCATAAGTGCCCGTGGAGCGGAACATAAGGTATGCTGTCTCACCCACAGCATATCCTGCCGCCGCGGCCGGAGTGTGTCCTGCATGGCGGACTACTTTTTACTGGCATAGCTCAATTTGAGAATCGTTCATCCAAACAACTTCACATGCGACACTGCACATCCTTTAGTCCTGAGCAATGAACCTGCCGAATTTCCACTTCATACAGTGCCAAGTTCTAGAGATATTAGTGCCACAGACAGAGATTTCTGTCTTTATAGTTAGATTGCTCAAGCCAATCAAGGCTCGTTAACTAATGCAGTATAGAACAGTGATGGTTTAATTGAAGGTGTTTTCATCCTGCCACCTTACAGATTTGGTAGTTGTATTATAAGTTTGGTTTTATTTTTTTTACTGTATTTACTGTATCAGAATCAGTACGGATGCAGTTTTCCCTGATGTCATTTAATTCTGGTAATTTTCACAGACACGAGTAGCTGCTGTCAAGTCAAATCAGTTTGCTTGTTAAAGTCTTACTGTAATTAGCTCTCAGTTGTCACACTCTGCATCACACTTTGCTTGGAAGATGATTTGCACCTGCGCCAAAGCTGCCTGGCTTCGGTGTTCTCTTAGAAGCATGACAGCTCGCATGTTTAGATGAATGGCACTGTTCCCTCTTCTCTCCGTCAGCGAGTCGACCGAGAACATCGTCCAGCTGCTCACCAGGATGTGCCTGCGCTCCCAGGCCACAGGCGTCGGTGATGAGATCGAGGTTGAGATCCCACCCACCCGCTCGGATATCATCCACGCCTGTGATATCATGGAGGACGCCGCCATAGCATACGGATTCAACAACATCACCCGCACCATGCCACGTGCATACACCGTAGCCAACCAGGTATTTGGCTTTCCTGCTGCATAAGCATGTTGCACACAAATATCATAGCATCTGACATGTATTTGCGTTATATGTCGATAGTTCCCGTTGAATAAGATGACAGAGCTATTGAGACAGGACCTGGCAGCCGCTGGGTTCACTGAGGCCCTCAACTTTGCCCTGGTAAGAAAGAGACACAAGGATTCCATTAAAAGTCATTTATTTTTTGCCATTATAACATGTTTGTGGTTAATTATCCTCTTTGTCTTCCCATAGTGTTCGCAAGAAGACATAGCAGACAGGCTCAGGAAGAAGATCTCTGAAACCAGGGCAGTTCACATCTCCAACCCCAAGACCGCCGAGTTCCAGGTCACTTAGTTTAATGATGTTAGATATAGATTTAAAGCAGGGCCGTGATCTCTTGAACGTTGCTTGAAGCAAACAAACAAAAAAAAAAGATTATAGAAAAAAAAGATTAGAGACTCCTTTCTGCCCTCTCGCCATTTATATCAGGCGGTCATCATGAAGCCTTAACGGAAAGGTCTCTTGAAAATGAAGAAGTGTCATTTTCTGCTCTCCTCCATATTGGTGAAACAGCCAATGGAATTATCAGGAAAAGCAGTCAGTTAAACCTCCATAAGTCCACCAAAGTCACTTCAGGTTCACTTGAGTCATAAATTTTGCTTTGATCCAAGGTTATTTTGTACATTTGTGAGACTACAGTAGCAGTGCTGTGTGCATGTAATGTAAGGTAGTGTGCTACAAAAAATGTCATAGCAAGTTATTTAAGTTTTTTCTAATTGTAGACTTAAGCAAAATTAGCTTGATAATGAATATGAGAGCTCTCTGTTATGGTTTTTTAAAGAAATAATTATGCATGTAACAGTAGAATTCCTTATTCAAAATTGATTGCAAGAAAGTGAAACTAGTTTATAATAATATTCTTAAGAGTATATTAAGAAAAGGAAAAAAAAAACAAGTCATAGGTTTTTCAGTGATAATTAGAATTTTGTGAAGATGCTTTGGTCCATGTTGTCAAAATGTTTTTCCTACCTAGGGAAAGTCTAGGGGTTTGGAAAAATAACAGAAAAACAAAAACATGGCTTTATGCTTTGAAAATTGTCAGTAACATAACATTAATATGAATTAATGGGCTTAAACATGCAAAATTGCCTGTATTTTCCTGTAATATAAAGTTTTAAGCTTTTAAGACCAGAAGAGGGCGCTCTGTGCCAGACTGACAATCTTTGAGACAGTCGACTGACAAACCACGTTTCCAACGTCACTACTGCTTTTCTCCACCAGGTGGCGCGCACCACTTTGCTGCCAGGCCTTTTGAAAACAATAGCTGCCAACAGGAAGATGCCTCTTCCACTCAAACTGTTTGAGGTGTCTGACGTGGTGCTGAAGGATGAGACCAAAGGTTTGTGTGTGTGTATATAAATATCTTTAAAAGAATCTTTTCACGATTAAAATGAGGTTTGACTGATGTTTTGAAGCCCAATTGCCTTACTGGTATTTTTGTACTAAAGCTGCTAATTTACATTATATTCTAATACCATATAATTAAAAAAAAAAAAAAAAAAANAAAAAAAAAAAAAAAAAAAAATTCAGTTTTTATTTTGTCTGGTTAGAAAAGTATTTAAGATGCTGAAACTCTCCAATGAAATTATGAAATTGTTTCTAGCTTTTAACATTTGCGAAGTCCAGATCTATTCTGCTATACATATATAATCAAACAAGTCGTGCCACATTAATCATCCCCCCCCCCCCCCCCCCCCNTCAGACGTAGGGGCGAGGAACAGTCGCCGTTTCTGTGCCGTCTACTACAACAAGAGTCCTGGGTTCGAGGTGATCCACGGCCTGCTGGACCGAACCATGCAGCTGCTGGAGGCGAAGCCAGGCAGGGGAGAGGGCTTCCACATCCAGGCCACAGATGGTGAGCGGCCGAGGGACAGAGCGAAGGCGGGTAGGGGGGGTTGAATAACCAAAAACTGTGGGAACGTACCAGTATTTAACTTCTGGCTTTGGTGGTAATTACCTTCAAAGAGCAGATTCATCCAGGAGAAGGAAATCCCTGTGTGAGATCCTATAGCCTCTCTCTGATCCAGAACATGTTTATGTTCCCGCCAAGATGGCGAATAAATTAATTTTGGTCAGATGAGGTTAGTGATGATGTAAATCCTGGCTGACAAAACCTGGTTTGTTGCTGTAATAAAAGAATAGACTAGTCATTTCATAAGTAATGGTGTAGGTACGTGGGTTCATGGTGTCTGCTGGACAGCGTGGAGTTTTATGAGGTTTTATTAAAGAGAGTTGACGGCAGAGAATTTGATAGTAGCTCAGGAAAGTTTACAAATGGGAAACTTTACAGGATCATTAAAGAACACGTTAGACAACTTGTCGTACACACTGATTCCATTAGATGGTTTTTCAGCCCATTTGAAGTGGAAACCGCTTTAAAGAAAAAACAACGTCAACAAACTAAGACAGAACAGGTGGTGGTTTTTAGATCGTGGGCTACAACTTTGCAGTGGAAAGTCTCGGGAAAAAATAATGGGGTTTTACATAAGACCCAACCACAATCCACTCACCACGCTCCATTTCACCTTTCTGCTGTTTTACCATCCAAGTCATAAATTGCAACATCTTGCCCTAAGAAAAAAAAAAAATTAGAATCTCTGCTCTTACTCTATTGGCTGATGATGAGGGAAACAAAATAGCATTGATGCACATTGTTGCTGTCAGCGTTTTTCTTTATGAAAATCAGAGGTGTCATGTGATCGCCAGCGGTTCACAAACTGCTAGCCCAAACTCATCTCAAGCAACTTTACCATGCTGTTTTTAATGATGAAATGTATGTGAGTTAAAGGACCATACCATCCATTTTTCATGTTTGAGCCTAATATATTCAATTTTCATATGCGTTACATACTGTCAACCATTTCCCAAAGGATAAAACCGTATTTCAGCTTTCTTGATATTTTGCAAAATCTCTTAATCTTTCAAAATCAAACATTCAAGTGAGACATCCACCTTAAAAATCCATGTTTCTCCTGCTAATAGTTACACAGCCTTATGAAGTCACGGTTGTTTAAATTTTTCAGTAAACACAGGTTTTCTTTTGGGACTATATTTCCTGGTGGAGACATACATTCACTCCACGCTTTTTATTGTGCTTAAATGCTAAAATTACGTAACTTTTGAAAAAAAACCTGAATACACGTCTTGTCCGTGATGATGGATTACCTATCCCAAGAACGTTTCAAGTATCAACAAGTTGATTTTAATAGCGAACCAGAATGAACTGAAACCAATGGTGGTCTGGAAGGTAGGAAAAAGATTTTTAATTCTTTGTTCCAGTAGTATGCTTTGGGAAATGATTGTCAGTAATGTTACGTGAATAAAAATTGAATATATTAGGCTCAAACATGCAAAATGGTGGTATTGTCCTTTAAGTGTGAGTTTCCAAATGTTTGCTCTCCATAATGTGATTTTAATAAGATGGTGAGGTCATGAAGCTGTCTCGCATTTATGCTGCGTTCCAGTCAAAGGTTCCAGCTCTCATAAATAACATGGCTGATTGCCAATAAAAGCTATAAAATAAATAAAGTTAGTAATAAATATTAACTAAAGTTAGATTGTATTACAGTCATACTAATCACGGTATTAAACATTTGTGCAGAAAAGTTCATTTCCTTAAATTATTCACACTTACATATCAATGGCAAACAGTTATTATACACTATAGATAGTTAACTTGGTGATATATTTTGACCTTTTTATTTCAATATCATGCATGAAAATTTACTTTTTTAGCTGATTATTTACATTCGCAGGGTTCGCTTCCAGGGTGCTGCCATGTTGAGTGACGTCATCCTCGTGAAGTCAGAGTAGATGGATTTGATCCGAGTTTCCAAGTTGAAGCTCCGACTTAAAGTGCCGTTCCAACACTTTTTTTCCAAGTAGGAAGTCGGACATTGCGGAATTCTGAGTTAACTGGAACGCAGCATCTGAGATTTCTGATGAGTTTTACTCTGAAAGGCTGTTTCATACATTAGTACAGCACTTCAATTCAGCAAACTGCAGACCACGAACCATTCAAACTCTCACAGTGCAGTTGCATTAAATTGTGGTTACATGTGGACCCCTAAAGTGCTAAATAACAATTTTTTAAATCTCGTGTGCACCAGATAATAACTTGGGTGCACAACATAATAACTTGTTCCCACAGGATAATTATCTTGTGCACACAAGATAATAACTTGTGCTCGCAAGATAAAAAAAAAAAAAAAAAAAATTGTTATACAGGACTTTAGGGGTTCTGTAATAACATGTGATTTGGCACAATTACGGTATATTTGCATTAGTTTGTCCATGTGATTGTTTTCATGTCCTGTTAGTAAGCTGATGGAGGTATGTTTTATTTTCTGAAAAAAAAAAAAAAAANAAAAAAAAAAAAAAAAGGCCCATTCCATCAAGATCCGCAGCCAGAAATGTTCCGCATGAAGGGATGAAGTACAGCACGGCTGTTTCCCAAAGAGACTCTCATAAATCACATGGCGTTTTGGATTGCTTGCTCCGTCCTTCCTCTTTCCATATTTTTATCTCTCGCTACCTCTCCTTTCCCCTCATCCTGTCTGCCACCCCACCCTTTCTTTTTTCCCCCCTTCTCCCCTTGTGGCTTGCACCAAGGTCATACTGCAGGATATCTGCGTAGCCCTGCTGCCCCATTCAGACTGCAAATCAATGTGGCTCAAGTATCAGCGAATAAGAGCAGAGAGGGGAGAGGATGGAGGGAGAGAGACAGGAGGAGATGTGGTTAGAGAGCGCAAAAAGAGGGTGATGGAGAGAAAGTGGAGGTGTAAGCAGAACGGGGTACGAGAGCGTGTAAAAGTCTGCGATGTAGAAGAGTGCATGGGAGTCACATCATCCCGTCGCAGCGCTTGTAGCAAGATAGACTGACACATGCAACACCCACCCACGGGTGCTTTGTCCATCTGACGCGCACACACACACACACACACACACATACACACACATTGCAGNACCCCCATATGTTAGCGTGTCCTTAACCCCATTATAAGGTCACGACCCCATCTAAGAGCTCACCTGACTCAGACGCCATTAAGACGTGTCCATCAGCATAGTGAAACAGCACTTTCGCCAACTTCCAGCTCCGCCTGCGGCTGGGCTGAGAGCGAGCGGCTGAGGGACTTAAACGTCAGCTGGGTTTCCTCCACTCAGAGGAGAAAAGGGGGATGAAATAAGGAGTCGGGAGCAGAAGTGGAGGAAGAAAAACCACTTAGGAGACAGATGCCCATGTTTCACTTAACAACTGTGTCCAGTCTAAGTCCTTGGCCCATTTTCCCTCTGCTAGAGAAGACACTGTCCATCTCAACTCTTTTTGTTCAGCCTATATATGGATTTTTGAAGGGAAGCACTGATTTTTTTATTTTTTTGTGTTGAAGTTGCAGTTTTCTAATAGACAGCATAAGAGTGATGATCTTCATCACATTATGGCATGTTTTCCCAGAAGTCTATCTTTATCAGGGCCTTCAAAAGTTTGGAATCACCCAGAGATATTCCTGTTAGGAATGCCATTACCTTGCAAATGTACCTGCTGAATTGAACAGAATATTGGGTTTCAGACGTGTTAACACAAGTACAAACATACCTCTGATAACCAATTAGCGTTTAAACATAAGTTTAAAGGACCATACCACGGATTTTGCAAGTTTGAGCCTAATATATTCAATTTTCATACATGTTATGTTACTGTCAACAATTTCCCAAAGAATAAAACCATATTTCAGCTTTCCTAATATTTTGCAAAATCTCTTAATTTTTCAAAATCAAATATTCAAGCTATACACCCACCTTAGAAATCAATGTTTCGCCTGCTAATAGCAAAATTATGAAGTCATGGTTGTTTAAATTTTTTCATAAACGCAGGTTCTTCTTTTGTGACTATATTCCCCGGTGGAGACATACATTCACTCTGCACTTTTTATTGCGCTTAACTGCTAAAATTATGAAACTTTGAAAAAAAACTGAATACACGTCTTGTTGGCAATGATGGAATCTATCCAGTGATGGATTACCTATCCCAAGAATGTTTCATCAACAAGTTGATTTAAATAGCATACCAGAATGAACTGGCGGTCTGGAAGGTAGGAAAAATTTTTTTTTTAACTCACCGTTCCAGTAGTATGCTTTGGGAAATGATTGTCAGTAACCTTACGTCTGTGAAAATTGGATATGCATGGTCCTTTTTGTTTGAGCCTGGTATGGTCCTTGAACACAAGTACAAACATGCCAATTAAATGCTAATTGGTAATAACCATGTAGCATTTAAACATGAGTTTCACTAAGGTTGAGCTAAAAGAGTTAACATTAGGCCACTTAATAACTGACTAACTAATAATAACTCCGTCATTTCCAGCTATTTCCAACATTACTAAAGGACAACACCAGCGATTTTGCTTGTTGGAGCCTAATATATATCCACCTGCATACACGTTATTGGTTTCAGTTCATTCCAGTACGATATTAAAATCAACTTGTAGAGACTTGAAACGTGCTTGTGATAGTTAAGCTGACACAGGCATTTTTTTTGTTCATTTATTTTTTACTTTGTTACTTAATTTAACCCATCCAACATGGAGCTACACATAGGAAAATATATGTCTCTGCCAAGGAATATAATACCAGGAAAAGACGGCTTTTATTGAGAAATTAAAACGATTGCCTTCTACGTTCTGGTGGATGCAGGTAGTATTTATTGGGCTTAAACATGCAGATGAATCACTGTTATGATCCTTTAAATGTAGTGGCTATATATTTAAATCAATTTAAAGGCACTTTGGTGAATAAAACTATGAATTTTATCAAAATGATCAAAATTTCTGGGTGATTCCAAACTTTGGCATGCTAGTGTATATTAGATACTAAACATAGTTGCATTTGATGTGTCAGCAGCTGCTTTTAGAGAGAAACGGCATGATTTCTGTCAGATCATCTGTAAAAATAGAATCATTTCCCACGTTCAGGGAGGAACCTTTGTCACACGAGAGCTAAACAACATGATGGTAATATGAAAGTTAAATTAATAGCAACTTCCTGTTGTACTGGCTGTGATGTAGCTCTGGTTTGCTGAAAGCCAGTGGAAAGTGGGTGGATAGTGGACTGGCTCAAGTGTAGGATTTTCATTGACTGATTGGTTATTTAAGATGTACCAGAGCTATTTATATGGTTGCCATGGCACCCTGCTCATGGTAGAAGTAGATGACGCGCGCACCGACGCAAGCACACTCTACCGGTTTAACACACTTAACAGACACAGCACAGGCAGCAGAAACTGAATTTCCTGACTTTAGTTTCCTTCTCTCTCTCTCTCTCTCTCTCTCTCTCTCTCTCTCTCTCTCTNCCCCTCTCATGCATTCCAGAGTACAGCCCCATGTATTTTGCAAGGCTTTGTCCGTAGCGATGAGTGAACATCTAAGCAGTGGGCTCTGGAACCCATTAGCAAGGCAGCGTGGGAAGGAGCAGTGCATTGTGGGAGAATTCCGTGTTGTTGCGTGTGGGGCCGTTGTCATAGCAACCCCTCTTTCTCTTGTTAAATATCTGACCACTCTGTCAGGTCTTTCTGTTTGTCATGTCAGTTTGCAGTTTTTGAACAAAGTGAGCAAATGTCTCTCACGTCTTAATTCCAAATTGATCGAAGAATTAAAAATCCACACAGTATTTGCTTTGGATTGCTCTTTTTAAAAATATAAATTCATATTAATTCAACTTATATTATTATGTAATCTTACAGTTCTAAGCACCTAGTGTCTTCATTTTTTCTGGGGAAAAATCCTGGGTACAGAGAAGAAGATGGGTTATCTGGTTTTGATTTGTTTGGAATAAACGGAAGTGATGCGTGATCGCCACCATGGGTGAACAATTATCACGAGATGGAAAGAACAACAGGAAAGGTAGCAGAGCGCCGCCCACACTGATTAACATGTGATCTCTGGGAAACGCAGCTCAAGACACGACCAAAGGCGGGAGCTGTTTATATCAAGGATGTCATAAAACATTAAACGGAAAGGAAACAGCTAAAGAATTTCTGCTGCATCGAAGTGCAAATGTATCTACAGTGCACATATGGCAACTATTTGAAACATGATAGGAGGAATCCAAAAAAAAAAAAAACCCAACCAAATCAAACAGGTGGCATGCTAAGCAATAACACCCACATTCACAGTAGTTTGTAAGGACAGTTACGAATGGATGTGATCATTTTAAAGGACCACGCTGGTGATTTTGCATGTTTAAGCACAATGAATACTACTCGTCTAAACATTAGACATAAAACTATTTTAGTTTTCCTGTTATTTTGCCAGATCCCCTAATCTTTCAAAATCAAATGTTCAGGAGAAATATCCACCTTAAAATTCAGTGTTTTCCCTGCTTACACATATGTCCAAATGTAGAAGGCATGATCATTTTTAATTTCTCTAAAAGCCATTTTCTCCTGGGACTATATTCTCTGGCGGAGACATACATTTTCTTCCACGCAGCTCCGCTTGGAAATTAACTTCGACAAAAAATAAGAACGACATTTGGTTTGCTGTGATGAATTACGTATGTCAAGCATTTTTTAAGTCTCCACAAGTTGATTTTTATAGCGTACTGGAATGAACCGAAAACAGTGGCTGCTTGGAAGGTAGGAAAAAGAAATCTAAAATATACTGCTCCAGTAGTGTGTTTTGGAAAATAGTTGGCAGCAACGAAACACATATACGGGTTGTATTTATTCGGCTTAAACATGCAAAATCACCGACATGCTCCTTTAAGGGTGTTGATATTACAGCAGAATGTGAAGTGCTGCAGTGGGCTGATAAGACACGTGCTAATGGGAGGCGGATCTGAGTCCTTATTACAGTTCCTTAATTCCTCAATTAATGATGTCAATACAGCCAACACTTTATAACTTAAATTATACTCTGATTAAGGCAATAATTATTCCCGAAAGTCATGCAAACACCATAATTAGATTAAAATTGGCATAATTTGACATTTTATTGAGCAGCAGGCCTGGATTATGAGATTTTAAATCAATTTACTGCACATATAAATGATCGCTTGTCTTATAGTTAGAGAAAGCCGCCTCCACATGCATTTCCTCACCTGGCACACTCCAGCCCATACGCTTTTTTCAGCCATGTCACGTGTGTTTTGGTAACGGTGAAACGGTGAAATCCTGGTAATTGCAGTCTTCATCACGGTACAGACAAAATATCAAAGTTTAGTGTGGATGTAAATGTAATGAGCGAAAAGAGAGTTTCTGTGTATTCATAAGATTTTTTTTTTTCATGTTTTTCCTTCAGATTCCACCTTCTTCCCCGGACGCTGCGCTGAGATTTTTGTCCGTGGAAAGAGCGTCGGCCTGCTTGGAGTCCTCCACCCAGACGTCATCAACCGCTTCGAGCTGACCATGCCCTGCTCCGCCCTGGAGATGGACATCGAACCCTTCCTGTAGGGCTGGGCGATGCGGCCTAAAGATAAACTCTTGATGTTTTTACTTTTTTTTCTGTTTTTTTGATTTGTTCTTTCACACTTACGGGCGAATCTCGATTTTCCTTGTTTTTTTCTAAACTGACTTTAAAAAAAAAAGGACCAAGACATAATTCAAATAAGTAGTTTCTTTATTAGAATCATAAAAATAAATAATGACACTATTAAATAAAATTGTAGGGCTTACTTAAAAAAAAACTTTTAAAATAAAAAATATGCAATTTGCAAAATAAAAGCTTTTTTTTTTTTTTTTTTTTTTAAAACAGCAATTTACAGGTTCCAGTAACAATCTTTTAAAAGTTATCTTAACCTACCATACCTTTCGCTATATGAAAAACCCGCGTCTGTGATTGTCTTTCACCAGGGCTTCTTATCATAAGGGATAACACTGGAAAATGCCACAGCTAACGTCATATGCTTTTCCGCTGCTGCTTTGCGACTGCAGCTAGCCTGCTGTTAGCATCTGCTGCTTCTGCATCTGCAGCTAGCATCTGCTGAAATGTGCTGAAATAAATTTGTTGCGCTGCTACTTTTAGTAGCTGCAACTCCTACAAACTTTACATACGACATTGATTTGCTCGACGTGGTGAAGCGCAAACCGAACCACTTCCAAATCACTGAAGTGACATTGCCTTCTTTAGTAACTAACTCATCTTAAGTCAAAGCATTTCTTGCCATCTTGATAGCATGTCTGACCTGCTGAAAGCTTCGTGGACGTGATATCAAGGAACGTGATGGATGATTGGTAGGTTTTGCACATGCTCTGTAAACATGCTAAAGGGGCTCATGTGATGGAGAATGACCCACTGCCGTAATTCCCCTGTTAAAAATACTTAAATGCTAGTTAAAAGAAAAAAACAAAATCTCAATTTGGTGATTCAGCCATTTTACATATGGTGCCATAACGAAATAAATCGAATTAATCAAATCGATTTACTGCCCAGCCCGACCTTCCTGTGATTTTTACCTTCTACGCAGAAAACCCAGAGCACTTGGTATTTTCAGCCCAAATCGGAGCAGCGCAGAAGGGAAATATATGGGGCTTGAAATTGATTAAATAAATGTTTATGCCTGCGATAAAAATTGAAAGGGTGTTTGGCTGGTGGTTGAAGTGTGTTGTAGATTATCTGCTCAGCTGGTGCCTGAGAAAGCTAATGGACTGATCTTACACAGCATCATAATGTAGAGCCATTATGTTTTATGCGTCAGTAATGGGGCTCTTTTTTTTTTTTTTTTTTTTTACTTAAGCCAGAAGAATTAAAACAAACAAGATTGTGTAGTATGTTTTTGGCATGAATATTGTGCATGCGTGTGTGGGCATGTGCATGCACACCCGGTCTTAACTTGCATAAGTTGTGTCTTGGAGTTACTGCATGGCAATTAAGTACACCGACTCATTACCTGTTGCTTTGTTGCCTTGGTTCTTCCAGTGGCCACACTGCTGAAATCCGTCTCACACACGACATCCCTATGCAAGAAATTATCAAGCATGAGTTTCCTACGCAAGACGAATCTCTCCAGGACCCCGTCTCCCAACCGACTTCCACAAAAACCGTCTTTGGTGACCTGAGCACGCCAGCTGGCCTTAAAGCCCTCGATGAATACCTGGCAGACAAAAGCTACGTCGAAGGCTTCGTGGCTACCCAGGCCGACGTGGCAGTGTTTGACGCCGTCCCCTCCACCCCCTCGCCGACCTTCTGCCATGTCCTGCGCTGGTACAACCACATCAAGTCCTTCCAGAAGGAAAGAGGTGGCCTCCCATTAGCTAAAAGTCAGTTCGTTCATCCAGCTTCTTCCCCCACCTCAAACAACAGCGCCAGCGAAGATGATTTGGACTTGTTTGGATTGGATGAAGAAGACGAGAGCGCCGAGGCAGCTAGAATCAAGGAGCAGCGCCTCGCTGAGTACGCCGCCAAAAAGTCCAAGAAGCCAGCTCTCGTTGCCAAGTCCTCCATCTTGCTTGACGTCAAGCCCTGGGATGATGAGACGGACATGGCCAAGCTGGAGGAGTGTGTTCGCAGCGTCTGTATGGACGGGCTGTTGTGGGGGCAGTCCAAGCTGGTCCCAGTTGGCTACGGCATCAAGAAGCTCCAGATAGGATGCGTGGTGGAGGATGAGAAGGTGGGCACGGATTTGCTGGAGGAAGCCATCACTGCCTTCGACGAGTACGTTCAGTCAGTGGACGTGGCTGCATTCAATAAAATCTGAATTACACATTTGTTACAGCAGTTGCTAAAAAAAACAAAAGAAAAAAAAAACACCATCTGATGATTTCTAGACTTATTTTGAGTCAGTGTTATAGTACGGAACTAATGTGTTTTTGGAATGTTCAGCTGCACTGCCAGTACCTTTTGAAAAGATATTTATCCTTTCATACAAGTACAAATGATTCTTTTCCTACCTGCAGTACTTAAAATAAAACCATTCTGACATTAAAGGGAGTGTCTTGTACTTTTTTTTTTGTTTTTGCATACAGTTTGCATGTCTTACAACCGTAACGAGTCCAGNGTCTTGTACTTTTTTTTTTGTTTTTGCATACAGTTTGCATGTCTTACAACCGTAACGAGTCCAGACTTCCTCAAATCCACTGATGCTGCAAGATCCAAGCTGTACTATGTCTGTTCAAAACCTCGCAGCCAGTAGCGTTCCTTATTAAAAGTCAGCCATGAAGACAACGAGCCATCTTATAATGAAGTCTGACAGGTGCTCCAGCATTCCTTCAAACGCTCATTCGTGAAGGGAGCTTAACCCTTTCTTTCCTCTTTGGAGCATGAACAGAACACAGCATGGTACAGCAGAAGCCCGTTGTAACCGTGATTTGCCTGACGTACAGACAAGTCAGGTGAAATTGAAATGAAGTTGCCCAGTTTCAGTTTGAGCTGGTTTTGATTTTCTTGACTGGTATGTAGAGATGGGTGATACTGCTGAGTTTCAATTCGATCCGATACCAGGTGATACTGAGGCCAATATCGGCCTCTATTCCAATACTGATACTTTTAAAGAGTCTTTTTGCTTAAAGGAGAAAGGGAAATTTTCTGTGAAAAACGTTAGACATCAAACAGTAATTTGAAATGCTACATGTTATTATGCCTGTAATATCTAATAATAATTTAGATTATATTGTTTTTATACAAAATAAATTTAACAAATTAAGAATGTTTAAAAATATTTTCAAAGTACTCAGTTCATCAGGCTATATGTGTATTATGCTTCTCTTTATAAAATAGACTGGATTCTGTTTTTTGTTCAAATAAAGTGACTTTACAACAGGTTATAGTGTTACCTGGATAGTGCCTGCCTTTCTGAAAGGCTCCGCCCTCCGGCAACAGAACTGGGCTTTTGGGTTTTTGAGCTCTCCTCTGATGCCTCCATTGTAACTCTTCATGTTCTTCAACCGGGTCACTTTCAAATATTTTATTAGATTTGTAAGTTTTACCTACGGTTTTCTGACACCTGTCACATTTTGCTTCACTAAGGTTTACAAGGATAAAATAACTCCTAACAACACTTCATTTTCTTTCTGCTATTTCCTCACAAACTGCTGTGCAGCCTCGCCTGGCTGCATCATATTTTCACCATCATTTACAACAATATTTCATTAAAATATACAATTAAAAAAAATATACAAGTGCATCTTAATTAAAAAATGTAAAATCAATATTTTTATTGTGAAAATCGATTTTTAAAATAAGATGTATCGGAAGAATCGATATTTCGGTATCGATCCGCCCGTCCCTACTGGTATGAGCTTGTCAGGATCAAGGTGAATTCAACCACATGCAGAAATGTCATGGAGTGCTTAGACATGGAAATGTCTGGGTGTTTAAGCCTCTTAACATGCAATGGAAAAAAAATCTGTAGTTTGGAATTCTTACAATTTTTCAAACCAAGAAGTCATAAAAAAAAATAATTTATTCTGACATGCAAGAGAGTTCTCTATTACAGATATAATATATTATATCTGTAATAGAATAGAATAGAATATAGAATAGAATAGAATATATCAGTATAATTGTGAATCTTTTTTTTTTTTTAACCATGTATGAAAGCATTTACACATGTACAATGAATAAATGAATGAATTTTTGTATTATTGTGTCATGCATACCTCATGCCCAGCTCACAACGGCTTACAAGACACCACTTTTTCATACAAACTGGATCCAGTGTGGTACAGATTTTGCAGATACAGTGATCCTAAACTTCGTTAAACAAAATAAATAAGTAAATAAGAATTTCTTATACATCTTGAAGTCAAATTCATATCAGTGCATTATAACATTTTAGATATTATAGAAACAATCCATCTTGCCTTTTCCAGGCTGTGGAGACAAAATTAGCCAACTTAAACAGCCATTCCAATTTTTCATTGTCACTCCATCAAAATATTTCTGGATTTTGGTTCAATATTTCATGAAATATTGGTCCTCTTAGACCATCACAGTAAGTACAAAAGAAAAGAAAGCAGGTACAAAAGAAAATGTGACTCACATTCAACTTCTAACTCACAAATCACAGTCTGTTTTCTTGCTGCATGTTTTTAAATCTGCCGGCTTCAACATTCAGAGGAAGGCTTCCTGTTCGCATCTGGGCAAAGAAAGATCTTTGGTTTCTTGATAGGCGTGACATAAACTTCATGGCCATACTTTTGCTTAATTTGGATATAAGTTCGGAATTTTGCTTTTAAAGGACCATACCATCCATTTTGCATGTTTGAGCCTAATATATCCAATTTTCATACATGTAACGNTTTAAAGGACCATACCATCCATTTTGCATGTTTGAGCCTAATATATCCAATTTTCATACATGTAACGTTACTGACGATCATTTCTCAAATCATACTACTGGAACAGTGAATTAATTTTTTTTTCGTACCTTCCAGACCACCATTGGTTTCAGTTCATTCTGGTGCGCTATTAAAATCAACTTCTTGATACTTGAAACATTCTTGGGATAGGTAATCCATCATCACGAACAANTTTTTTTTTTTTTTTTTTAGTTACATAATTTTAGCGTTTAAGCGCAATAAAAAAGTATGGAGTGAATGTGTGTCTCCACTGGGGAATATAGTCCCAAAAAAAGACCTGTGTTCATTGAAAAATTTAAATGACCATAACTTCATAAAGCTGCGTAACTATTAGCAGGTGAAACATGGATTTCTAAAGTGGGTGTATCACTTGATGAAGAGATTTTGCAAAATATCAGGAAAGCTGAAATGCAGTTTTATCCTTTGGGAAACGGTTGTCAGTTATGTAACATGTATGAAAATTGAATATATTAGGCTCAAACATGCAAAATGGCCAGTATGGCCATAACACGGTATCTCTTGACCATTTTTCTTCAAATGCAAAAAGAAGCTTATTTTTGATTGTATTAATTTTACACCGTAAATGATTTCTATAGACATACTGTATACCAGCTTCTTTGAAAATAGATAGATACATAGATTTCTTTGTCCCATGGAGAATTGTGTATTTTACTGCAAATGAAGACCTTCTTATTTATCTTCTTGTTTATCCTGTCTTCAACTATATCTATTAAACAGTTCCATACAAATGTACAAATGTTCACTTCTGTTATAAATACGGACTTAGACTGGTATGTTGTTGGGCCATAGCCCCAGAAGAATGAAGAGTCTATTCACTAATATGGAATTGACAAGTCCGACAGATACGTATGTGACAAATTTATATGGCACTTCAATCTCTTTCCTCCTCCTGGCATTCATGTCATTTAGTGGCACTCTGTACCACAAATACAACACATGCAGGCTCAATGTTTTCATGACCTGCCGGGTTGCCAGTAACATTACAACCCCCACCAGGAAGCGGGCCGCGCTGGTTGCCAGGATTGTTAACGTCAGCGTGGGTAGGGGTATGGGTAATGCGCCTTGGGGCTCAAAATTCTGCCCAAGCTGCTCATTCACCCAGTATCCCACGGAGCAGCCGGCCCCTGTTGCTAGGATCGTGGTTGTGTCCCCCCGCGTGGTGCTGTAATGGTCCAGTTCGGGGTACGTGTAGCTGAGGAAGAGGGGCAGNTGTGTCCCCCCGCGTGGTGCTGTAATGGTCCAGTTCGGGGTACGTGTAGCTGAGGAAGAGGGGCAGAACCAATGCCACGATGGGGGAGATTTGACTGGTGAGCTGGAACTGGTCGAAGGTTTCCCAGTACGGGTAGGTGAGGAAGATGAGAATGGCAGATATCAGGGCTCCACAGATCACATCCTGAAAGCAGAAAGAGAATGATGACATGTAAATATAATTAGTGAAACCAAAAGCCATGACCGTAGGATTTTTTAAAATATTTTTTTATATTATAGTTTATATATTTTTTTTATTATAGTAGGTTCTGTTTTCTTCTGAATTTGTTTGTCAAAGTTTTAGTTATTCTTTATTTCAACCACAACATCTTATACAGTATAATATCCAGCTACTTATATACTGTATATGTATATATATACACACACATATATACTGTATACATATATATGTATACACACACACACACACACACATATATATTGTATACATATATGTGTGTGTGTGTGTGTGTGTGTGTATATATATATGTACACACACACACACACACATACACACACACATACACACACACACACATAT